>VWZT01013539.1:95815-129757 GCA_013397055.1 Pachycephala philippinensis | reverse complement strand
CGGGGACGGGGGTGTTAAAAATAAAGGGAGAAAAATGCACTTGTGGAGTGGTTGTGATTTCGGTACACTGCAACGCTGGTTGCCCTGCTGGAGAGAAGGGTGGGTTTGGTTCTGTGGGTTCGGGAAAAGCCCTCGTGTCGTGCATGGGGAGGTTTGTGTGAGGGACCGAATGTTCTGGTGCTGCTCTCAGAGGAGAACTTGCCGGAGAGCCTTCCCCTGTGTGCTGCTCTTACCTCTGTTACAAAGTCATTTTCACTTGTTCACATCTCACTGAAATACACACACATATTAATATCTTTTCCTATTTTTTTTTGTGCAATCCTTTTTTTTTTCTCTGTTTATTATTACTAGTGTGGCATAACATTTGTGATTTTTTTTTTAATGCAATACTGTGTTTTGCAAGCCCTGAGGCATGGGATGCAGCTGCAGGAACTCATATTACATTAAATGTTTGCGGGACTTACTCAGGGTCGTGTTTTCTTTTCATGCTTCAGTTGTGTTGGAGCAACGTAATGACACGAACACAGCTTGAAATTGTTGTGCTAAAACATTTACAAAACACAGAATGTAAAATTACGTGAGACCCAAAACATGAACCTCCCCCAGAGATTACCAGAATTACTCATGAAATTAAACTGAGTTTAGCAGAATGGAATAAAATTAAGGGTTTGAAGGTAGAATTGGGGCAAGAAACACTCAATCAATCAATCAATCAATCAATCAATCACTGTCAGCCTGAATGTTTTTGAATTATAATAAACTCAGATTTTCTTAGGTTTGTTATTTTTAAAGCTGATAATAAGTGTAATGCCAAATCCAAATTTCTTAAATAAATGTTGCTGGAAAGTAATCATTTTTAAATGGACTTCCAATAAAAATACAAATTTCATAGTTTATGCTCTGTGCTACCCAGACCTTGATGCATCAGAACTTACACAATCACCAGTTTATAAACAAAATTGAGTGTTATAATTATTCTAATGAAGTGGATGAAGTAGAGAAGGCAAATAGGCCACTCTAATAAAAGACAGTCAGTTGGTGAGGATATAAAATTTTATGGACTATACAGACTTTATGGAATTTACTTGCAAATATAAAAGTGTTATGACTGCTTTTTAGAAATGTCTCTTCCAGCGTGAGCGTTTCTGCAGCTTATCTAAATTAGAACATTAGTTCTGTTTGATGTTTAGTTTTAGTTACAGAACTCGTGGCTATGCTGAAATATCTTACTAGGAAATGTATGGATTTCTTGGGGTTGTTCTTTTTTCTGCCTGTAAAGCCAAAATCCTCCCTGAAAGCAGCGCAAGATCCCCACTGCTACGGGTGGGAGCTGAAACAAGGCCCTGTATAAGCTCAAGGATTTAGCATGAAAATGGGCTCCAAAGAGACATTCAAGACAAGGCTTTAAGCCTTTTCATTCTTTTTTTTCCCCCTCTCCCCACTCCTTTTCATGTGGGAGGCAAGGCTGGCACAGGTACAGGTGTGAAATGTGCTCTTTCTGTGGGTTTGGCTGGTGGGTTGTGTTTTCCACAGCTCTTGTCCGTTCTGCACTCCTCTGGGCCAGCCAGAAACTTGTGGGAATGTGCTGGAGAAGGTTCAGCTTGCCCTGCAGAGACACAAATTCAAGTTAATTCTGGTTTCTAAACTCCTTGTATGGTTTTTGTGTCAGTGCTACTTCGACCATTATCGATCCCAGGCTGCTTGAGCCACACCTTTCTGGTGTCCACATGTACCAGAAATAAGCCAAAGCAAATAGGTTGGGGGGGTTTATTGACAATTTTCTGACCATCTTCAGTTTTTCAGCATCTAAAATAGGTTCTGAAGTCTCAATTTTGGCTGTGAAAGAAAATAAATAAGCATTTATAAGCTGTACAGGATCCTCATTGTAACGTTGCTGTAAAAATGCAAGATATCATGACTGCAGATCTGTGTTAAATTTTCCTCTGACTTTGTCCTATTTATTTCCAGAACATGCTCGAAGAGCTATTAATTCATAAGCCAGATGATCCCATTGAGTTCATGATAAACCATTTAAAGCAAAACAACGATGATGGTAAGTGAAAATGGAGACACCATAAATAGTTCAATTCCTGATTTGTAAACAGCTGCTGGGAACTGCGCTGCCGTTGGCAGGTGATGGATCAAACTTTCCAGTCTGAGTCTTGGGGAGGGAGGAAACAAAAAAAAATGGTGAGCATTTTGGAATAGTTATAGGCAAGGTGCTTTTAATTTCTTTTTTTAGTGGGTAATCTAATAAAAAATGCACTTTAACAGTTATAACAATGAAACCCTCTAAGGGAATAACAAAGAGTTCTGGTGTATCAATTATTAATGCGTTCTGTGCCCCATCTGATATTTCCTGTTGTCTTTAAGCTCGCTAATTACTCCTTTTGTCAGGTGTAAATTTGGGTTCCTATTCTACCTGGGCTGGCAGATTCTCTGCTTTATGATTAGTTTGTTACTCGCTGCTGTTAATGAGTTGCACTGCTCAGTGGCATCTCAGCTGAAGGAACAGTGAGTGTGTCTGCTCCTCTGTGGAACAAAACCTGGTAAATTGAATAGGAAGTCTGTATTCTGCACAATAAAAGCATGTACCCTCAATCAAATTATTTGATTTACAAACTGTTCACCCTTAGGCAGATTATATTTGGATATGCACAACTGAACTATAATTTTTGTTCTGCATGAGCTGTCAGGGAGAGCTGGTGTCGTGGAGCTTTGATGTTTCTTTAAAACCAGAGTAAACCATTATGAAAGTTCTGCTGCAGCATCAATGAAATCATTATCACTGGAGGTGCTGCGAGCTCTTAGTGGTGCTGATCAGATGGATGTTGATTGAAATGCTGCTAAATACGTTCAAGAAAAAAAATCAAATCCTGCAAATTGTGTCCAGCCTTTTCTGGTGCAGGAAGCATGAATAATCGATCCGGTTTGTAGACCCATGGAAAATATGTGGAAGCATTTCCTGCAGTTTGATAGAATGCTGATAAAATTTCTTCACATTGGGCTAGCATTTGTCCTGAAGCCCCACAGTATTATTCTAACAGAATTAGGCAGGTTTCCATCTCGTGACTTGAGTACTTAGAGGCTAAAGATAGAACTACAGCAGTTGTTTGTCAAGGGGAAAATGCTCTCTGCTTTTGGTCTGGAAAACCCTGTTAAGGAAAGAGAGGAACTCCAATTAAAATTAAAGCCTAAATGTTGTTTTAAGAATAAATTATATGGAAAATAATGTAACAGAAATGTGTAGCAGAGTTGATTTTACTTTTTGATCATGGCGGAAGGTGCTGACTATTTAGAAGAAAAAAAAACCTTATTAGAGCCATCAGTAAAGTGATGAATTTTCATGATCTTGCCTTGCTAGACAGTTTTAGCCCTAGAGAAAATTTCAAACAGAGATGTGTGGAAAAGCAGCATTGCATCTATCCCAGGTGTGAAGTTAGAAAACCTTTTTAATTAATAATAGGATCTAAAGTACTTTTAAAAATATAAACAAGGCTAATGGTGATTATAGCTTACAACTGCCTTGAAAATCTCGTAGGTCAAATGTGTGGCAAAGTGTTTGGGCTCTGTGCTATTGTTCTTTCATGTGTTCCTTCTAAAAACCTTCAAGGGCCACGTGAAGACTGATAATTCTTTCATATTCAAAGATGCAAGTTTTCTACCTGGTATCTTGGTTTGTGCTAATGAAAAAGGCTTTCAGGATCCAAGTGGCATTTCTGTGAGTTCCTCCTTTGCACTCAAACCTCTGAAGGAATGTAAAAAAGTTCTGCAAGGATGTTCAGCATGTACCCTGTGCTTCTCCTTTCTGACAAAGGATTTCTCTTACAAGTTAAGCAAATTTTGTTGTATTAATATTAATCATAGAATCTTTTGGATTTAAATGGAACTCAGTGAGCCCAGCTGTTCTTTTGTGTTATTCCAGGATTAATTTTGTTGTTGCTAAAATCATTGTTGAATGTTAAAACTGGCTTTACTTGGACAAATAAATCCTGTAATGTCTCATCAACGCTAAATACAGAATGAAATATGGTTTGTTACTGAAGAAAAAGGCATTTCCCAGAATTTCCTGACTTCATTTGGCTGCTGGTTGGGAGCTGCAGTATTAAATGGTGACTATTTGTTGATTGGAGGGGTTAAACATTACATCCAGTGGTGTCCTGGTTGTGCCCCTGTGTCATATGTTTGGGGAGAATGCTTTAGAGGAGCCTTATAAGTGTGCAAATGAGTAAATCAGTGAATTACACTGCCCCATCTGCTGCCAGCCACTAAGCAGAGAGAAAACCAGATTTAGTACAAAGTGAGCATTTACAGTAGCCCTGGGCAATATTAAAGCATGAGATGGTGTATATAATGGTATGTTTCGTTTTTTATCAAACGTTTGTCCAAGAAAGCTGTGTATTAAAGCTTCAATACCTAAGGGCTTTCTTGTGAATTTTAAATCATGCTCCTAGTTAAACCTCAAAAGGATCTGTGGATGGAAAGGTTTTTTGATTTTCTTTGAAGTGGTTTGAAGAAGTTGATTAGTGTTGGCACCCAAGCACTCTTTTATGACGCTGTTTATAAATAATTCCTAAGTACCGGGCTGGAGTTTCAAGGTGTTAGATTTTAAAAAAACCCCAGGATTTAATCACATTACATTTGAAAGAAATTAGGTGATAAAAACAGCTGATGTATCCTTTTAAAGTATTTTTCTACATTGTGTACTAGTTCTGTTGCACTTGCAAGAACCAATAAGGGGGGAGTTGTTCTTAAACCTTCCAAGTCAGATAACTTTGTAAAGATGAATCCGTAATTTGGGTTTCATGTATGTTTAAAAATTGCACCTGCCCAATAACTGTTAAGTGCATGGAAGGCCTGATAAAAATACATTTCACATCCTTGCCTGTCTGTTACCATCAGACACGATCTCCCTTGGTTATCGGGAGCTGAAGAGGTTTTTGGGTGAGTGGATCCCTCCTCTGCTCTGACCTACGTTACTCCCAGTAAATACTAACCAGTCCCTCCTGCACAGGCTGGTTTGGTTTGGGGTTATTTTTTTCCCTGTGGTATAGGGGGGAAAAAACATCAAAGCTGTTAATATAAAATGACAGTTCAAGGGATTGCAGCCCAAGGTGTATTTATGGAAAAAGTTCCAAATACTTTCCTGAGAGCGACTCCATTTTCTCTTGTTTGTCTTGCCTCTAATCCATTCCCAACAAAGCCTATGGCAGTAGTGCCCATTGTGTTGTGTGTGTGCACTGGATTAGGAATTCCTCAGAACTGGGAGGCTTTTTTTGCACCTTGCCCTCTCAGGGAAAGGAGAGGGACGTGCAGCAGAAAAACACAAGAAACAGAAAAGAGGAAAATTACTTTAAATGGTGACTAGAAAAATTGAAGGCAGCTGTCAAAAAGCATAGTGAGAGAGTGCTTCATTTTGCAGTATCTAAATCTTCTCTGAACCCTGACATAACGTATTTAGGTGAAACTAAAAAGTGAAATAGCTTTTCATCACAAAATGTGGTAGTTCTAAATCAATGTTTCGGGAATAAACGTCACACTCAGGTAAGGAAATGTTTGTATCTTATGGTTCACCCACTAAACTCTCCGTGTGTTTCAATGGATTGAGATATACATATCTCATATATCTCTCCAAGTGGCATAGTTAGAGTGTTAATCTCATTGACCATGGAGATTAAAGGAGGACCCAGCTGGCACTGATTTACTGCTCCCCTTTTTTTTTCCCAGTGGAGCCCAATCCCAAAGTCTCCACTCAGGCATCTCTCCAGCTGAAATCATTACTTCATGGAGGTTACGTTGGTATTATGCAATACAAGAGTGGGAAACTGGTTGGGATTTTTGCTGTTCTGCATCTTGACATTTGCATTTCCTTGTTCTATAGCTCCAAGAGTTTGTGTCCTTGGCCCACCTGCTTCTGGGAAGACTACAGTTGTAAGTACCCTCAGCGTTGTAACACTTCCCACTCACCTTCTTACTTTCTACTGAGCTGAGCATCTGGGAAAATTTTATTCTGGGAAAAGAATTTTGAGATTTATCCAAGTGATAGATGAGCACCAGACGAATTGAAGGGTGGTGTTCCTGAGGGATACACCTGTGTATTACACTGCAGGTGAAATAGATATTTTTGAGTGAGGTCTGTGAGAACTCACTCATGTAGTGATACTGCTGGAATGCAACAGAATTCTGCCTGCCTTGTTTTCCCAGCCTTTTAGCAGGACTAATTAGCCTGGGGGAAGTAAGGCAATAACGCATTTGTGGTGTTCCCTTGCTGTGAATTGCTCAATTTGCATGGTCAGTTGTCTCATGTCCACTGGCACCAATTAAATGCAAAGGTCAAAGTTGTATTTAAACCTCAGAAACTGGAGGTGATAATGGTGAGTGCGTGGTAGGAAGAATGTTTCCTTCTTTAAATTCTGTGTTAAGGTACAGGAGATGAAAAAGCCATTATTCAAAGCTGTAGACTCTTGAACATCTTTATCAGAAACTACCTAAAGTTGCTTGTATACTTAAATGTCTATATACTTAAATGTATGGCTAGGAAAGCTCTGTCTTTCTGCAGCCTTCTGAAAAAAATTGCTTCCTTTTCTTTCCAAATATTTCAACCTGTATTTTTTTTTCTCCCCTCAGGCAATGTGGCTTTGTAAACATTTCAATGCCATACGTGTCTCTCAGGAGACTTTGTTATTCGAGGAAGCATTAACGCAGACAGAGGAAGCAAAGGCATATAAAGAAAGAAACCAGGTGTGTAAGAGAATATAGTAACAGTTGTTCTCGTGTCACAGAACAGGAATTATGTGGCATTCCCATGATTTCCACTGCTGAGTTGAGCAGATGAGAGTAAAGACTCTCTTCTCTCTGTGTTGTACATTGGTGTGTCAGGACACAGAATAGGGGCAGGAGAGGGAGACAATGCAGAGTAATGGAGGTCTTGAAAATATTAACCCTGAAATGAGCAGCAGAATTGGGAAAAGTCCAGAAATGCACAATCCAGTTTAAAGAATGGTTCATTATATTGTTAAACACAGTGTCTTCTATCTGGGCACGTTTGATAATCTCGATAAAATAAGCATTAATCTCTGAGGTCTCCTTTGGTACAAAATGCTCTGGAAAATATGTACACAAAGAACTTTTTTTGATCTGACAGTGCTACTTAGTTGTGCGTGCTTGATTTCTCTGTAGCATGACACAAATAACTTACTTGGTGCATTAACTCAAAAGGAGGATGACAATCCAGTCAGTTCCTGACAGCCCTGGAAGCTCTCAAGCTGAGGCAGGAGCAGCTGACTCAGATTGTTGAATTTTACCCAATTCCAGATCCCTGAGTTTCTCCAGTCAGATTTTTATATCCATTCCTTGTGGGCATCCCAACTGATGTCCAAAGGAGTTGGTCCAAAGAAGATTTTTTCCAGATGTAATGACTCCCAGGATTAGTTGACCAGTAATGTAATTAATTGTCTTATTATTAAAAATTAGTGACAATTAGATTGGAAAAATATGTTGAAAGGTTATCTTGAATACAGAGAAGCATCTGATTCCTGCCTTTTTGGCTGATTCCTTTCTCCAATGGCAAGGCTTTCCATGAGAAATAGAATGGAAGAAGTCTGGGTTTTTGTGACTTTCTCTAACTAAAGTCCACTAGTTTGAGTTTCTATTTTGTCCCTTATCACCCATTTTCATAAAAATTGAAGCAATTTCCTGTCTGTGGGAATTATACACCACTGCTTAATCCAATTTAGAACTGGAATTGGCCGACAGATTTGTAATTTACTCAGATGGCAGACGGTGTGATACACAGATTAGAGTATTTTCCTTTGAAAATTAGGTTAAAATAGGGTAGTGTTTATCAAAACTGAATAAAATACTGGGTTAGTGAATGAAGTTTGGAGATGCCTCAAGTAACACACTTCAAGATCTGAGAGGAAAGAGTTCAATGAACTCCCTGAACTCTCTGGCAAAAATGTTTGCATTTGGCTGGGGTGATACAGAATTATTCTTACTGAGAATATGTACTTTGAAATCTTAGTTCTAATTATTAAAGATTGTTTTGATAGGTTCATAAATTTATACTTGGAGGGGGAGAATTTAAAACAAAAATTCCCTTTGGTTTAATTACTGTAATTATTAACATATTTCAGACTATACAGATGCACTTTCAAGGGTGTCCTTTTGGGCTTATTTGATTTAAAAAGATGGATGGTGTGGAAGATGAAAGTCAAAAATGTCAAGGCTAATCAGGTAGTGAGGAGGGCCCGCAGAGCAGAGGCTGCTGGTGGTTCAGCACTGTGCAGTTTGCCTTTGGGTTTGATTTTTAGACCCTAGAAGGAGCTTTTCACTAAATAATTTTATTCTTTTATGCGAGTTTGTTTCTTCAAATGTAGCTCCTAGAATCAGGAGGGAACTCCAGGGTTCCTCTAGGGTGGGATGTCTGTTCAGGAGCAGAACTAGAGCTGTTTACATGAGTTTTGATATAACCAGGGCGTTAAAAAGTTGTAGTCCTGGCCAAAGCAATTTAATAAATGAAGAAGAGGAACAGCAGGAGCTCAGGCTGTGTTTTTGGAGAGTCTGAAGGTCATATAACGCAATTTAATGTTGTTTCTCACATCTCAGGCTGCTGTGGCTGCATTAACCCCAGAGCCAGAGGTCGGGCAGTGTGAGGTCACTTGGCCAATGTCCCTGGATCTGGGCAAATGCAAAAAGCTCTGCAAATGTCTGTTCACATATTTTACTTACTCATCTTTAGCCAAGCTTTCATCTCTTTTGTGTTGTTCATTAAAGCATTTGAGTTTTCCTGGCACAGGAAGCCATGGAAGGCATATTTAAAATCCATGATTATTCTCTGAAGCTCCATTTTTCAAGTTGGACAAGCAATCATTCACCCACCCCTACCTGGCCACTTACTAATGAGCACAGCTCAGGTAGTGAATTTTAAATATTGAGTGTTCAAAGCAAAATGTGATCATTCTGCACGTAAAAATACTCCAAAAAGAAGTCAAATATTTTTGAATATTCAGTAAATTGAAGAACCACGAGCTACCAATAAATATTCCATGAACAGAAAAAGAGGCTACATTTTTGGATAAATCATTGCAAATTATTCCCTCATCTCTAGTTATTATAATGTTAATAGGAAGCATCTTCAGGTTTTCCTATAGTGAAGTCTAATGATGAGCTATTGCATGTTTCACTGTTCCTGTTAACTGGATAAAATAAGAAGTTGAAACAACTGTGGTAATTGTGGGTTTGTGGGATGGGTGTGCTCTTAATGCTACACTAAATTGCAGTTAAGGTGTTTGCATAATACTTAATAACTTAAAACTGCTCCAGAGCTGTATCATGTCCCTGTGCTTTTTAAAAAGAAATAAAATTGAAGAGAAAAAATCCAAGGCATCCTTAACTATGCACGGTCAGCATTCCAATCTATTCCAGGATAAACCACCGTAAAGGAACAAAAAGGAACTGTTCCAGTTTTGTGTATCCATAAAAGACCAGCCTTTTGTGTGTATTTATCTGAACAAACTAAATCTAAACATTCATGATTCTCAGGGTCCTAAATTAAATTTCTTCAAACTTGATTGCTGTTCTCTCCAAGGTGCCAATTTGGAGAAGCC
Organism: Pachycephala philippinensis; assembly: GCA_013397055.1. Taxonomy (NCBI): domain Eukaryota; kingdom Metazoa; phylum Chordata; class Aves; order Passeriformes; genus Pachycephala; species Pachycephala philippinensis. Next base: position 120,149 of record VWZT01013539.1, on the reverse strand, counting down.
AGAAGTTTTTAGCTGTAGCTGTTTTCAGAGCAAATATACCCAAAAATTCCCAGAAAAATGTCTAGTGAAAGTGCTCCCCTATAAAAAAAGTGTGGGAATTTTATGAAAAGATCATTGAAATATAACTCCGAGTAGACCAGGCATGGAAATTGAAGTATGATGTCCCTGAAATAACATGGAATATTTAAAATTAATCATGAGTGAGTACAGTTTTTCAGCAAATATGGAAATAGTGATTAGACCAGCGTGGATAGAAAAGTGGTTTGAAGATGACCAAAATCCCACAGCAGTGTTTCCTTTAACTGCACTGAATTTTGGGACAGCTCTGTAGGTAAGGTGTGGTTTGGCTGTTATCAAATGTATGTCACTGTCCATTATTGCAGATTTCTGGGAGGTGCAGTCCCATCTACCAGGCTCATGATATATCTGTGTGTTTATGAGAGATAAATTATAAATGGGCTACCTGATATGTGTCAGATATCCTGATTTCTAGTTGAATAATTAGGCATTCTGCAAGCGGCCTATTGAAAATGATTTTGTAGGCCACTGCTCAGTAGGAGGAAAACTGCCCAGGAAATGAGACTGGAATTGAGCCACAGAGAGCAGAAGGAGCTAAACCACCGAAATACCTGAATGTGTGTCCTTGATTGTTTTTTGTGCAACAAACCCTGTCGCTATTGTAGCAGGGACGGAGAGAAATAACAACACAGGGTCCAAATCCGGGAAGAAATGGAAGCTCTTTAATAGCATTTGAATGGGTTTTTATATGTTAGTTCGTAAGAAGTGTGTTGAATGGCATAAGGTAATTGGTCCTTTGGCCACCCACCTCTCAGGGTGATTGGTTGGACCCTACAACACCCATTTCAAAATATTTCTCTAGTCGGTATCCTAAAAATCCTACATAACAACTTGCAGGTGCAAGATAGCAAAGCTGGTTTACAAAACCCATAGCGTTGTTTTTAATAGTTTGCATGGGAAAGACAGAGCTCTCACAGAACGCTGCAGAGAGCTGAAAAATTTCTCTGCTAAAGCTTTTTAGCATCCATAAAACCCCACTCAAAAGACAGGAGCAAGGATACCACCGCACAGAGAGAAAAGTTGGGATAAATTTGGTTTAAATTGGTTTGGCAAGGCTGAGCAGAGCAGCCCCCAGCAGCCTGCAGCCTGCCTTGACGTGACACATGAAAGGAGCAGCAAGCCCTGGCTGTTCCTGGGAGCAGCGTGGTGCCCCTTTGGAAGGTGACAGGCACGGAGCAGGCTCTGGCAGCGAGGGGCTGCAGGAGGCTCTGACAAAGCACCCTCTGGGACCTGCTGACTCGCAACAAACACAGCAATTTCCTCCCCTCCTTCTCTTTTACCTGCTTGAGTGTTGCCTCGTGCATGGTGATGTGAGGAGAGGCGCTGAGAGCTGGGGATAACAGAGATAAACAAGCCAAGCAAACCCTGCCTGCCTGGGCCACCGGGGCTGGGCCTCACTGGGCTCTTCTGTGCCTTCTGGAGCGCTTTCTCCACCCTCCTTCAAAGTGCCTTCTGTGCTGGCATTTCTCCTGGTGAAATTGTTTCATCATCTACTGAAGAAGATTTTGTGATCTCTTTCCCCATCATCAGCCACATTTTTTCATTGTATGAATTAATGTTCAAAGGAGTTGGTCCAAAGAACATTTTTTCCAGGTGTCACGACTCCCAGGATTAGCTGATCAGTAATGTAATTAATTGTCTTATTATTAAAAATTAGCAACAGATTGGAAAAATATGTTGAAAGGTTATGTTGAATACAGAGAAGCATCTGATTCGTGCCCTATCTACCTTTCCAAGCCTCCAGAAATACTCCTTTTTAGATTTATACCCTTCAGACTGGTTAGGAGAAAAACATGAGAACCCACAATATCTGGAACTACAGGGAACAGAGAGTCAAGCTCACACTGTTCAGTGAAGGATAATTTATTTTAATTGGGAGGTAGAGAGTCTGATTGCAGATTTTTTTTTTCTCAGTATTCATTTTACCAGTAATGACAGAATGAATAAGACAGGGCATTTAGTGAAATAATTAATGGCTGAGCTGCATGGACAGAAGTTTAAACTTTGAGTTAAACTGGCTAACACGGTTTAACCAAGTTCAGCATAGAATGAAAGCCTAAATTAGCAGGATATTGAAATAAATTCTTACTAGAAGGAAAAAAGGGTATTGGTAATTTCTTGTCAGGAAATCAAATGCAATGGAAGAAATGTTGAGGGGTGTTAAATCTGTGTAGGAGCTTTGTACTTCTGTCCCATAGCAAATACTTTCTTACAAAGCATCTCTAGGGAAGGACAAAGTGGCAGCCATGAACTAAACAGCACTTTGAAAATATTGGCAGATGCAGTTTCCATCCCATTTCATAGTCCTGAGTTTAAAAATAAACTGTGTTCAACTATAAAATATATTTTAAATAAACTTTTTGGATGATGAGAGTTACTTGAAGCTATGAAACAAATCTGAAACCCAGACTCTTTGTGTTGTTTGCTCAGTGTCTGAGGTTCTGTTTGTCTCCCTGAGAGCTGGCAAGGTCCCTGAATCTGAGCCCTCTGACACACAGAGCAGTCAAGGGTCAGGTGCTTGTGGTTAAAAGGATGGTTTGTGCATGTGATGTTCTTATGGATCCCTTTGCAGGTCTGATGTCCAGTGTGTGTGTGTCAGTGTGCAAAACTAGGCACTGCTTCCAGTCAGTGTGCAAAACCCCCATGGATATTCATGCTCTGTGCCCAGCTTCCCTCTAACACTGATTTTTGTGCCCTTATTAACTCTTTGTCATTAACTCATGTTAATGACCCGGGGACTCGCACGGAATTATTTATTTCTTTATTTCCAAGAAGACATCTCACTTCACCTTTAACCACAACGTGCCTGCATGGTAAAATTCCTTTTGAACTCAACTGTGAATATTCAGCCTTTTTTTTTGTTCTTTCTTTAGAAAATTCCCAACGCGCTTTGGGCCAATCTGATCCAGGAACGTCTGTCAAACGTGGACTGCATCAAACAAGTAAGAATTGCTCCTCAGAGGGCCGCTGGATAAGCACTTACACAACTCGTGCGTGGTACTTAGCATTCCAAGTCCTGAGCAGAGCAGGGAATGGGGGCAAATCATCGGGGGCTCCGGAGCCGGTTGCTTTCTTGAACATCAGCGGAGGGAGTTTGGAGCTTTATTAACAGGATAAAGGGGAGGATGAGAGTATGCATATGCTAATCTTCCAGCACAGAGATGATCAAAGGCTGAACAAGCAGAGCTTTGTTGATTGCCTGGGGCAACTGGCAGAGATGGAGTGGACAAAACAGATAAACAGAAAATAGATAAAAATCAATATGTTAAGGTTTTGGCTCTTCTCGAGGAAAGGGGTGGAAAAGAGTCTTAACATTACTAATATCAATTTTATTTATTTCTCGTTGTGTCTCTTTTTTTCTTCCTGTGTTAGGAAACGCTGCACTTGAATATATTCTCTTCTAGGTAATAATTAATATGTTCACTCTTAGCTTACACAAATAGGCACCTGAATAGGTTTAGCTATGTTCAAATGTGTGGGATCCAATGTTTATTGCTCCATGTTTCATCATCTGGGAGACTGAAACAATGGGTTTTTTTTGATGCTTAGAAAGAAAAAATAAAAGGATTTGCAGAAATCCTAAGTGGTATCAACTTTTCTTTACAAAATACTGCAGACCTTACTCTATAATTGACCTCTTAATGTTGAATTTGCAAAGTAGAATGAAACTTTTGCATTGCTATTCACTGTGCTTGAATTATATGGGTCTGTCTGGTTTTCCTTGAAGGTCTTTTTAGCTGAGCTATTTTACTTCATTTTAACTCATAGTTACTTAGCACTCCAGATCAAATATCTGATAGCACTTAATGTATTTTTTAATCTGTAATAAATCCACACAGGACCTAGGCCCTTCAGTTGGCAGGAGAACCTGTTCAAAACCACACATGTGGTATACTATCTTGTTCATTTTTGTGGTATTTTTAGTTCTTTTTTTAACAGGACCTCTAAAACCTCTCAAAAATGCTCGTTTTTTCGCATAGGTCTCTTTCCCTGATTAAAAGAACACATGTTTTCACCAGCTACTTTTGCCAGTATTTGTTAAAGTGAATTTTACTGTCAGTGTACAAGCAAAATCCATTGCTCTCCACAGGCTGCATCCACCTTATTTTCCACCTTATTTTCCACCTTTTTTTCCCTGCGCTGTCTATAATTGTTGGCATGGCTTTAGTTGTCCTGTCAATAATGAGGGAAGGATCTCTCAGTGAGTTATTTTAAGTATTAGGTCAGGTATGAGTAAGGTGACAAGGTGGTTAAAATGCCAACAGCTGCATGGAGTCCTGCCTGCATTTTATGTTCCTGTTGTCACCAGCAGCACTGAATCAGTGCTGGATGTCTTACAGAACCAGGGGGGAAAAACCCTTTATAAAGCTTCCCTGACATTCAGCAAGAATGGAGTTGATGTCATCAGCCTAGCTGAGGTTTTAGGAAAAACACATAATTTGTTTTTCAAAGGTGTGATGGTTATTAAAAATCTTTACATTACTAGATAGATAAATGCAAGGTGACCACAAATTATTTTCTCCTTTGAAAAGCGATCTGTGCATTTTAAATGTAATATTTTCCTCGTGTAATTCAAAATAGAATTAATGCTGTAGAGTGTTTACATCACTGACCAGATTTATGCCATTTCTTTCAAAACATGAGTCAGCATGTTTTCCCTGAAAATGTTCATGGATTAGGAGCAGCATGTTGGACCACAGTACCACCAGCTGTTTGTTTTATTTCTCCTTGTGGTGTCATTGCCTTGGCATTAATTGTACAGCTTTCATCCCACTGACAGTAGGAATACAGGATTTTTTGTGCCATTGTTTTGACACTCACGGGTTTATAGATGTCACTGGCATTCTCTAAGGAGAACATTTTTATTGATCAACAGCTCTGCTGAGGCTCTGTGTTATGTGTTCTTCTAACACAAACGTAGTTAGGGCTGCGAGGGATCAGATGGGGAGGTCTTGCAGCACACACAGAAAACTTATTGCAAGCATTATGTTCGAGCCTGGGACTTGTGAAGCTGATACAGAGACTTTTCATCTTGCAGGGTTAGCACAGGTTGGCTGCAGCCCCTCTGGCTGCTGGGGTTGTGTAGGGAATTCATGGAGATGGAGAAAGCCAGTGGAGAGAGACTTTTCAGGATGTGTTAGAGAGAGAGAGCTGAGCCACCTTCCTGCAGCCTTAGGATCTTTAGGAGCTAAGCTTAGGCCAGTGATTCACATAACAAGTGGCAGAATGACTTGAGATTGGTATTAAACAGCCCAGAAGGGCAGTGGCTGGCCTTGAAAGGGAAGGAAAAGAGAGCAGTGGTTCTGTTTGGTTTTACCTTGCCTGGTTCTGTTTGGTTTTATCTTGCTTGGTTCTGTTTGGTTTTATCTTGATTGGTTCTGTTTGGTTTTACCTTGCTTGGTTCTGTTTGGTTTTACCTTGCTTGGTTCTGTTTGGTTTTACCTTGGTAGCTAAAGACCATCATGTTTTCTCTGTGAAACTCCCTGCAAAGAGAGTGATGTTACAAAGATTTATCCAGGGAGAATCTGCCCATTCACCACATTTTCTGTTTTCCGAGAAGAATGGAACTTTTAAAAACATCTTTGCACCTTACTCAACTGACAAAACTAATGTGGGGCATAAGAGGTTCCTTTCTAATGGGAAATTTGGCGAGGTTTGAGCTTTTTCCATCATCCATACTGCTAATGTTGATGGGCTGCAAGAGCTGGGTTATCGGTATTTCTACTGCTCTCAGTCTGCTGTGCTCTGAAAATCTCCAGAATTTTAGATCCATACTAGCAAAGCTATTACTGATATTATTTTTTTTGTGTTATTGTCTGACCCCATTCTTCATTTGGGAGTGAAAACCATGTACAACTTGTTCAAAACCACTGAATAATAATGTAGAAAAACTGTTGTGATTACTTGTTTTCCTAAAAGCAGCCGTATTCATGACCTTTATGCTTCTGGCTGAGATTTTTTTTCCTAATATGCCACATAATTCAGCATTATTTCTTTCTGCTGTTCCTTTTCCTTTATTCAAAGGCAGTGTCAAATTGGATTTGGTAATTAATAAAAAATATGGAGGATGTACAGGTCAAATAACAGGAGGGAACTTGAATACCCAAGTCATTATTATTGTGGTGGAAAGTGTGAAAGTGTGTAGGCTTGGTATCAGAGCTGAGAGAACTGCCAGCAAAGCATTTGGGAATGACCTCGAGCATTGCCTTTTCTCCAGATTCCTGAAGTCTGGAGAGGAAAGGGATGGTTTTGAAAGTGCTTCCTTGTTGCTGATTCTCAGCATGGCCTGGGTCTCCAAGGAGCAGCTCACCTGGCATTAAGGCAGCAGCAGAATCTCTGTTGGGAAAGCAGGGAGGTTCCCAGCTGGAAGAGAGGGAGCAGTGACCACAGAGTGCAGGCACCATGGAATTCCTCACTTTCAGCCTTTGTTCCACCCTTGGAGTGATAAGGTGTGACCCATGGTGTGATAAGGTGCGACCCATGCATGGCTAGAAGGTTACTACCATCAAGAACCAAAAAGAGATGGCTTCTTAAAGGAACAAATTTACCATGTGAAGTTACTAATTACACTTTAATGACAGTCAGGAGGGCAAAAAAAGACCAGTGTTTGCATAAAGCATGATAGGCATATTTTAAGTCAGGTCTTGCTCTGCTGTGTCTCGCTTCCTCTTGCTCCGTTCCCAAGCCACACTCCCTTTTCACTCTTCCTTTTTTTTCTCCCCCCCCTTTTTTTTTATTTTATCTGTGACATCTGCTTGGAGCTTGTCCCTCCTGTGATACCACACTACTTGCAGCTGTTCAGACCTCCAGCTCCGAGCTGTGCATGGGGTGCCCTGAGCATACGGCCTTTTTGATGTGTGATAAAACAGAACCGAGCCACTGGGGGTATGGAGAGGGAATGCAGCAGAATATCAATAAACCTGTTCTGAACAAAGCTGCAGCTCTGTGGTGGAATAGACATTTCACTGAAGTGTCAAGTAGATGGATAATGTATTCTAATTAGGGACTGACTGATACCCTGCAACTCAGAGACCTTTGGAAATCAGCTCCAAAATGCTCACTGTTTTTGTACTGTGTGTTTATTTTGCATTTGTTTCATGCCTTAAAATATATTTTCTGCAGGAAGCTATTTATTGAGCTATGTTCTCCTAAATAGCAAGAAGTTTTCGCTATAAAATTGCTTATTGCCTGTTTTAAGGACCTTTGAAATTTGTATGAAAACCTCTTGAAGTTTGCTGTGGATTGTTAAAATACAATATTATGTTTGCTGCCTGTTGCACATTATGTGATCAGAGCCATAAGCAGTAGTAACATCAGGGTTTTTGGGGTGGTTTTTGGGATTTTTTTCATGTGTTTTGTTGCAGTTTCCAAAAATATTGCACTAAGAGTGGAAAAAATAAGCCAGATTTGTTGTCTGTGTAAATTGGCATAGATTTATTTGCCTCAGACCTCAGATGCCATTCCTCCCTAGAAGATCTGGGCCTATATATATATATTTTGTACACAATATATTCCAAACTAGTGCTGAAGTTCCTGGCGTAGCACTACAAACATTGTGCAGCTTTGCCTTCTGCAAGTCCCAAGGGATAAATTGATTTCTCAGCACCTGTGTGACCTTAGCCAGTGGTTCATTCTAATTTGGCAGAGCAAACACTGGGAGTGGCAAAAATGGCTTGCAGTTACTTGAGTCTCATATTTTCTACATCTATCAGCAGGATGACATGTTCCTGAAACCAGGCTAATTAAGGAATTTTAAATAGTCTGCTCTATTTCCTTGTGTAATTGGAATGGCCCGTTCCCTCCTACACAAGTCCTGGAGATAGGTTTCCCTGAAATACTTGGAGAACCTTTGGACCCCACACTGACAGAGCACCAGATTTATGTGGGAGATGATAATGATTGTCAGCTAATGCAATATTAAAATATCTCCTTTATTTCAGTCCAAAGATGGCTCCCAGATTTACTGTGGTATCACAAAGTTGTTTTGAGGGATGGGATATAGCAGCAAGGACACGTGTGCTCAGGCAACTAACAGATAAATTAGGGAGAGTTCAGAAGATTCAGGCTTGAGACTGGGAAGTGGATTAGATTTCAAATACTGCATCAGACAAAAACTGAGTGAGGCTGCAGCTCTCCTACGGTATTTCACAGATCTGTAAATGTTTTTTTAAAGATGCTCAATCCAACACTTAGCTGGCTATAACAAGGACTTAAGGGAGCAAAAGGCTCTTTTTTCTTTTTTCTTTCTTTTGCTCTGTTGCTTCATTAGCTCTGGGAACGCTGGTTCCATTACTGTGAGTTTTCCTGTATAATTTAAGAAAATAATGAAAGCGTGCATATTTTCCTCAGTATTCTTGGCATTAAATCTGTCTTTAGATTTGTTTAGCTCCTTTTTTTTTTATATACACAATGTGGGCTGGTATCCTTTTGAATATTTCAAAACTGTAGAAATTGTTCAGAGTTGTTTTTATTCGAGATAGAAGTTGGTTTGGTTTTGTTTTTTTTAAGATTGAAACATGAAAAAAAGAAATCATTGCTACAATCCATAAGTTCCCATGGCTGTGTGGCAGTGGAATCAGTGCATGCTTTTCACAAAAATATCAGTGCTCCATGTTTGCTTTCTTCTCTCACAAGCAGCCATGAGAAATACTGGGCTCTGGAGGGATCAGAATGAGGTAATTTTTGTGCAAATAGCACCGATATTTAGTGCTAATTTTTGGTTTTTTTCTCTTCCAGGATCAATAACTGTTTCATGTTTTTGTTCAATAGGGATGGATTTTGGAAGGCTTCCCTGAAAATCAGGAACAGGCATGGATGCTGCAATCATCTGGCATTTTTCCTAGGCACGTTGGTAAGCAGTACAAGGTTTGCGTGTGATTTCATCCAGGACTAGGAGGGTTTGTCCCGAAAAATCCTCAATAAATTCAATACCAATGCTGGAGACAGAGTCACCAGACAGCAGAATATTTCAGTAGGGTTCAGAGTCACTTGAGAGCCTGAGGTAACCTGGGAGACTTTAAGCCCTGTCTTTCACACCCTTTTCTCCTTCCACGTCAGAGCTCTGTAAATTCCAGACCCTGCACCAAGTGTCTCTGAGCAGCTACAAGTAGCTTTGCTCCTGACTTCCCTCTCTAAAAACCAGCTTTTGTCCTCAGACTGAATCAGTTCCTCATGTATTAAATACAAATTTATGCTTCTGTTGAATTAAGGAATGTAAACTTCACCAAGTGAAGTGGAAACATGACGATTTTAAGCTTGACCTTTCAGAGTGTGGCTGGATCCTGGCTGGATTTGGGTGGAATGTTTTACTGGCAAAGGGCTGATAGACACGACCTTGGGAGCTGCCCTTGCCATACAGGAGAAGCCAGTTGTCCCAAATTATAGTTAAAGGACCTACTTAGAGTGTAAGAAATGACTGCAATTGTGTGGAATGCAGTGTGAAATGATAAATGCAGAGCTTGCCAGTGCACAGTGAACAGAGGGTTTTATCCAACTTGATGAATTGTCACTTTGGATTTGATTTGGATGATATTCAACTGTTAATGAAGAATTCAGAATCACTGCAGTAGAGTTAGGAAAAAATGTTTAATGTCTAGTACTTGCATGTATTTTTAATATACCTAATAACATCTGAAGTTGAGTTTTGCTCACAATTATATCTGTGCCACCAAGACCTGAATGAGAATCTTAAAGCTCAGTCTGTCTAGTTAATCAAAAAGAAGATTGAGAGGGGTTGAGATTTACAGTGTGTGAGTACCTTAATAGGGAGAAAAGTGCCTGAAAAAGCCATTTGATACAGAGAAGAAAGTCATAAAAAGAACTTGTTTGAAACCTGTAATCAAATGCACTGAAAATAGTAATTAAATTACAGTGTTTAACTGCGAGCATGATTAGCCAAAAGCAACCCCAGGATCTGACAGGTTCTTCCTCTTTTGATGCTTTCTAATCAAGTTTGAACACTTTTCTGTGAGATTATAAAAAAAAAATTCGTTTCACTGGTCTCACCACCAAAGCACCTGGGTGAAAAGTAATGGTTTGTGGTGTAGAAGAGAATCAGTCTCGAGTGCTCAGTGGGAACTTCTGTCTGAGGCTCCAGAGACAATTTTCTATTGCTGCTGGTGGTGTTTTTTGGATAATGGGGACAGTTAGTGCCCATGGGTACTGGATTCATGGATATTTTATCCCACTGTAGTGTACAGGAGGTGAAGCAAAATTCCGATTAAAAGTGAAACAAAATATTTGCAGGGAGAATGCCGGGAAATGAGAATGAGGCAAATGTTCTTGAGATACACTGAGCCACCTTTAATATTGGGATACATCTAAACAGTTACAGGGAATAAAGCAAGTGATTAACAAGAGCTACAATTTCTTCTTTTTTCTTCCTTTTTTCCTTTTGGTTGCCTAGTTATGCTTTATGCCCCAGACACGGTGCTGATTGAGAGGAGTGGTGGGAAAAGGCTCGATCCCCTCACACAAGGTGCAGTATGTTTGTTCCTGGGCTCCACTGCAAACTGGAGTGTAGCTTGGTCTCAGAAACATTGTATTACTGATGGGGTTAAAATTTAAATGGGATCCCTTTAAGAATTAGTAGGAATTTATAATTATAAATTTCAGCTGTTTGGAAATGGTATTTGTTGGCATTGGATTGTTTTCAGTGCCAATAAAACACAGGGAAATGTAAAGCTCAGTCCTGAGCCTGCAAACAGTGGACTGGGGCAGTACAGAATATTTGAAGGTTAGATCAGTCCATATGAGCTTACAATTTTGCTGTGCCTCTCTGCTAGGTCCTGCTTTGTTTCTGAGGTGCAGGGGTGCTTTTAGGTTAAATAAAAGCATTTCCATTAGGTTAAATAAAGGCATTTCCATTAAATAAAATAAACTGTCAAATAGACTCAGCTCTGTATTTCTGTTGAGTTTTATCGTCAATCATCCATCACGAGATAAAATCCTGACATTGCTCAATAAAAAAAATCAGGTTGGATGTTCTAGGGTTGGAATTAGGAGGGACATTCTTTACTAGAGACCTGTTAAATCATGCTCTTAGTTCCTAACCATGTGTTCCCTGTAGAGGTTTTCCACACAACCTTCGACTGGCCAAGTGACCCCCTGGTGCAGGAGAGGTTGGTGAAACCAGAAGATCTCTCTGAACAGGAGGTGTCCAAGAAGCTGCTGGAATATCACAGAAAGTTCCCAGAGATTTTCCACATCTACCAGAAAGTTCTGAAATCGATCAATGCAGACCAGCCCTCCGTGGATGTTCTCTCCCAGGGTAAATATGTGCTTTGTGGCAAGCCTGACAGCTGAGAAAGTCCTGTTTGAGGGGTACTTCCTGGCTGTTAGAGTCGGTTTGTAGGATTAGGCAGCACAGATGGCTCCCAGCTGAGTTGTGCTCTCTCTAGAGCAGCTTTTGGGCTGTTCCTGGTAATTATTTTACTGGAGTAAGAGCAGATAACTGGAAATTCTTAGTTCACAGTCCTGCCAAGGAACAGCTGACTCAGTAAAGCAAATGTCACCGTCATTCCTGTGAGCCTCTCTTCTAAAAGGGAGCCCTGTGGCTCAATTGTTCATCTCCCAAAGGGCCAGTACCTTCCAAAGTCTGAGAACAACAAGGAGGAGTAGTTCAAAGCCAGGAACATTTCATTGTTTAAAAGCTGCTTGTGCTGGGAGCTTTCCTGTTCAACAATTCTTGTTTGCCTTTGCTTGACTGTAATGCAATCTGACTTTTAATGTTGATCCTTCTAGAAGAGAATAAGGAAACTGCCAGAAAGACCAATTGATGATGTACTTTGTAGCTGTCAGTCTGCAGATGATCTGTTATATCCCAGTAATTTTGCATCTCAAAAAGGTCTTTTTTTTTTAATAACAAGTGCTGCACTTTTAAGATAAACAAGTAGGAAGTTTATATTCTGAATTTACACATTAATTACCTCTAAATTACTTAATTAAATTTAAAAGTTCATATCATCATTCATAAAGAATTCATGCCTTGAATTGTAAATAAAAATGTGAGTGCCTGAATATTAATTATTATTAATTAATAATGTAGTGAGATAAATTGAAAACTGGAATGAAAAAATCCTCTCTAGATCTTTTTTCTGCAGTGCATCAAGCAACCAGATTTTTTTTAAAGAATAATTAGATGTGGAGACTGTCTAGGGGATCATTACTCCTAATTAACTTGGTTATTTACTGCAAATTAAGCATCATTTGTAAGCAGGGTGCTTTGCCTGTAATGTTTGTGCTTTTCAATACACTGGGTTATGGAAAATGTTCAGAATAACTGGAGCACTGCTTGGGTAGCTGATACGTAGGGTTTAGGAAGTCATGCAGCGAACACTCTCTTTTCTGGGAGGATTTTCCAGGTTTTCTGTTAAGTATTTTTATTGCCCCAGCTAGAGTTAGAAAAGAAAGAGGAGATCTCTCATAAATACGAGCAGTATTGTGGATTGTTTCACACAATTATAAAATTTTGTGAACTTTAATGCGGTTGCTGCTGCCCTGCTGTGGGATGTGACACCCAATTCAGGGTCACTGCAGGGTTCCAGCACAGCCTGTGCCTCTGCAGGAAGAGAGGGATACAATCCCATGTGGCTGCAGTTTTAGTTTCTCAATACTTCAAGTCTGCTGTGTAGAAATTGGAGTTTGCTGGAGATGCTTCTTTATTAGAAAAGATTTTATAATCATACCAAAGTGTCTAAGGGAGGGTTCTCTGAAAAATTATTGGTACAGAGCAATGTGCTGACAATGGCACTTAAAATCCTGATCCTCAGGATGTTCTCCACCAATCCTTTTGTGCTTTTTTAATATAGTTTATGGCTCATACAAACACTCATGTTTAAGCTTGTCCTATTCCTTAGACTAAAATACTTTTTTTATTACAAGGGCTCTTTAGAGAGTCTTTTATTGGAATTGAAGATCTCACAAAAACTGAGAAAGGCTGCAGCTCATCTGGGCTCACCTTTAGTTGTACCCACTGCAATCCCAGAGGAATCAAAGCCTGTGCAGATGTGTCCTTGCTGCTTTCATCATGGCCAGCCGTGGCAGGTGGGATACAGTGCCAGAAAGTTTAGTCTTGGAATTTGACTCTCTGATCCCTGGAAAACTTGCATGGTTTGAGCTGCTCCTTTCTCTGGTATTCTCAGCCATCAAATGGGCACAGCTATGTCCAAATACAATCCCAATTTGTCCTCACTGCCAAAGCTGTGACATCTCTTGGCTTCTTGGTGATCTCTCAGGTTCTTTTTTGAGATTGTAACAAAGTCTAGATCTCTAAAATGTGGCAATGCTGATGATGCTGCACATCCTGTGGTCTTTCCAAAGCTTCAAAACCTGCAGGTTGACCTGAAGGTGCTATTTTCTGCTTGATGCAAAATTTAGGAGGATGATGTCCAGCAAATGAGTGGAATCAGGCAGAGAAGCTCAAATACTCTTTACAAGTTACACAAAAATGATGGGTGAAAGAATAAAACATCCACACACAGTTCTGTGTTGCCAGTGCTGAGCAGTGTCATGACACTCTATGCTACAGGTCTATAATATTGTAATTAGGAGTCTTAATCACACACAGCTGAATAAATGTCATTAATTTAACATCCCGGGTTTTTACACTTAAATATTTGTTCAGAAACTGCAGAAAGTATTAAATGTAATTACAGCCCTCTATAATTTGCATGGTAAAATTGTAGCTATCAAGCAAAAATTGCTTCTGCTAAAAACAACATGGTAAGAGAGCAATTATTAATTGAATCTGCTCTTTAAAATGGTTTGACAGGCACTGATGAAAGAAAGAGGAGTGTAATGATAGAGAGATGTCTAAAATGCCTCTCAGGGTAAATTGCTGACAGGACAGTTTTATCAGAGTCCTGATTTTGGGCGCAGAGTCTGGATGTTTCAGTGATAAAATAAACCATGATTAACATGACAACAGTTTGGTTTTTTTTTTAAAGAGAGTAGTTAATCAATGTTTATATTTATTTTTTTAAAAGAAATAGGTTAAAACCTGTATTTTTTGCCTTTCTCTGGTGTTCTAGTTCTTGCCTTTGTCCAGAGCCGGCACCGATCCGCTGCCCCCTTTACACCACGGATTCTCTTTTGTGGCCCCCCAGGCAGTGGGAAGAGCCTGCAGGCAGCACTAATAGCTCAGAAATATGATGTTGTCAACAGTAAGTTCTCAGTAAATATGCACTTTGCTCAAGTCCCCCTTTCTCTCTTTTTGATCATTTATCTTTTGCTGTCTGTCTTTCTTACTTGCTTATAAAATGTCTCTCTTTGTCCGTTGCTGTGGATGTCAAATTTTTGAGGGAAGTGAAAAGTATTTGAGTGAAGAAGTGTAAACCAAGTATATGTGCTGTGACAAACCAGTTCTAACGTTTTTTTAGTCATCATTTCATCATTTTTTATCCCCTTTACATCTGTGTTTTTCTATTGTTAGACTCCTGTAGTGCTCTGAATTCTTCTGTGGATCAGTGGATCATGAGTAATGTCTGCAGTTTCAGCTGTCTGACCAAAATTGGGGCACTTTTAAAGTAAAATTCACTCTAAACTTAAGTGAAGACTTGGGCTCTGCACACCTGAAGTAATGTGTGATAAAATGAAGGAATTAGTTAAAAGTGCATCATCTTTCTTTTGTAAAGGAGGTCCAAGAAATTCTGCGTGAGCCTTGTTCATGGTTAGCATTTAAATGTTAAAAAGTTCTGTAAATTGAAAGTGCAGATTGGTGATGGCATCAGTGCAATATTTTCCATGTTCTGTAATGGCTTCTAACAGTGGAGTAGCCATAAATTATTTTAAACAAATGTCTGGTAGCTGTAAAATTTGCAGATTAGTCACATCCTCTTAGTTAAGCAAAAGGCAGGTTCCATAGAATATTTCTGCTGTCAGTTATTGTGCCATTGCTCTATTTTAAAATATCATGTGAAAAAATAAATATTTGTAGATTTATTCAAAGCTGTATTTTTAATAATTGTGTAAGTGGCTGAAGGAAAACAAAACATGCTTGAATGTATTAAAAATGATTTTGTTCTTGTCCTTTTGAATTTTTTTTTAACTTTCTTTCTAAAACTGCAAGTTTCATACTGTTCCATCTAGGTCAAAATTTGCATTTTTTTTTTTTTAAAGTAACTACTATGTGAGAGAGTTGCTGCTCCTTTTATTAAAAATCATTACCACTGCTTTACCCATATGTTGAATTTTATTTTAAGTATTCTGTAACCCAAATATTAGAAGAATTAAGTATTTAATACAGAGTTGGAAAAGCATCATTTTTCAGAAAAATATTCAGCATATTCTTCGTTTCTATTAGGCCATTTGGCTTGAAGCACAGGCTTAAAAATTTAAATTTCTGTTTAAATAGTCTCATGAATTGGATTCAATTTAGGTGTGTACTTATTAGGTATCTTAAATTGGGGTCTGTGCACTGAGTTTCTGTTATGTTTTTACACTGTTTATTGTGAATATGAATTTGCTTCTCCAGGACAACTGGTAACTGTTCAAATTGCCATTTAAACATTGAACTTTATCAGCTGTGTCCCAGAAACGCTGCTGGGAGTTCTCACTCCTGTTGGCCTGGCAGTGGGATTAGCAGCAATAAACAGATTAAAGGGCTCCATCTCCTGCCATCAAAGTCGGTGCCTGTTGGTGCTATTGATTCCAGGAAGAAGGAATCAATTGAGGATTATTAATTGAATAATGTACAGGGGAACCTTTACCTAATATTTACCAAACTGGAGTTGTAGCCAGCATTTGTGCTGCTGTGTGACCTCTCCTTGTGTTGGTTCCCTCTCTGTAAACTCCATCACCTGGGGCAGCCAGTGCTCTCCAAGGCCAAGGCAGCAATATTTCATGTACAGCTGTGCTGGCTCAGAATTGGAGTCTGCATCTCCTGGAGTTGTGTGTGTTTGAAATCAATGATCATATTGCATTAGCACAGTTTTTTAAATGTAATTTTTACACGATCATTAAATGTTCCAGGGAGGCCCTTCCTGCACTGAGCAGTGTGCTGCACCTCCAGCAGCCTGGTTCAGATGCTGTTCAGCAGCTGTAACTTCATTCACTAATTACAAGTTTATGAAAAGTGAAAGCCACTAGCAGTCCCTTGAGTTGTTATTTCAGCAATAGATTTGATTACTATCATTCTCTCCATTTTTAATATGTTCTTTGCCAAATATATTCTTTTTTTTTTTCATTCCACATCCTCAGTCTCCTTGCTTTTCACTCTGCTTGGCCATTAAAAAAAAAAAAATCCCAACAACAAACTCAAAAAACATACAACTTTTATTTTATTCAGTGACCTTATTCCAGTATGCAGCTTCTGGGTTGTTTTTTTTTCTCTTTTCTTTGTTGCCTCCTTTTTAAAATTTAACCTTGTGTCTTTTTTGTTCTTCCTTCCTGTTAGTTTGCTGTGGGCAACTGCTAAAGGAAGCTGTTGCAGACAACACAAAACTTGGAGAACTTGTTAAGCCTTACATTGACAATGGAGGCCCAGGTAGGGCACGTTGTTGTCTCATTACACTGTAGTCACAAATTTGTAGCAAAAACCAAATTGTGAGTGAATTTTTGTTGGTCAGATTCTAATCAGAGTAACCTGAAAGTCGATTAATTCTTCTCATTCCATGGGATTTGTAGCACTGCATAACAGAAGTTAGATTTCTAAGGGGCTTTTAGATCTTCAAAGCAAATATTCACTGTTCCAGTAAAATTCAGATTTCTCATGCACATTCCAAAATCTGAATTCCATGGTTTTAAATTAAAATAAGAATTCTGATATCAGCTTAAACTGTTTTTAAAGCACACTGTTGTGTTAAACTGGTTTCAAAGAACAATATTGTGTTTCATTTTATATTTGGATGTTGACTTTTAGAATCCTACCGTAATTTCCTCAGCTTTCACGCAAATATTTTAAATTTAAACATGAAGTTTCTTTGTACTTCATTTCTATCAGCATTTTTGCTTGTGGGAGGGGACTGCCACAACAAACGTTGAGCATACTTTGCTTTTGGAAGGCTCTGCAGGGATTTCAGATAAATCATAAATACTGTAAGCTCCTTAGGGCAGCAGCTTAAACCTGTTACAGTTGTCCTGCTCTCTGTGTGTGTGGTGGGCATTAGAAATCAGGGAATATCTGTGGTTAAAGAGGAGAAGTTGTATTGCAGGAGGGTGGAAGAATGTTTATTTTGCCAAATTGCAATGGCCTGGAAGACAAACTTTCAGTGCTGTTTCTGGCAACGGCCCAAATGGTTTCCAGTGGTACAAACACAAGGAGACAATCGTGCTGAAGATGGGGAAATCTCAGTTAAGCTTCAGTATTAATGGAATTTTGAGCAAAGCCCCCCTGAGCAAAGAGAAATCTTCACTGTCCTTTATTTTTAGCAAAGAAATTTATTTGGTAAGGTGGAAAGCTTGAAAATCTCGTTTGTTTTTTGCACAATAGTTTAATTCTGAGGCTGAATTAGACAGTTCTGAAACACGAGCCTATGAAACTGGGGTTCTCTTGATACCATACCAAGAGATGCAGGACTTTTCCAGGCATTTCCAGAAGATCTTTGGCAGCCTGCAGCTTTGGGGGTGCCATCCCTCTGTCAGGCACTTTATCAAGCCACAGGATAATGAATTTTAACTCTGAACTTCGTCTCCAGTTAATGGATTGTATTTATTCCTAATGCAGTCACCCAGCTCAATGCATTCATCTCCTGTGGCAGCCACCCCACTGCTGGGAGTGGGAGCTGATGTGGGAGCCTTGGGAATGGAAAGCAGGGATCTCTGCAGCCTGGGAGAGAGAAGTTGGGTCCTCTGGAACGGGCACAGAGATCTAGGAGAGGATTTTCTGAGTTAGAGATACCCAGAATGGGCATTTAACTCACAGGCAAGAGATCTCAGTGGATGCAAGGTCTCCAGGAGTGGGAATAATTCCTTCCTGTGTAACCTGGTTGACCCGAACGTGGCTGCTTTTGTGTGCAGTTTAACTCACACATGGAGATACTTCTAAGCTCTGGACCTGTCTTTCATGGTATCCACTGATTTCAGAATCTTATGTGCATTCAGTAATTTCACTGTCTGCTCATCTCTGTGGAGAGGAGGATTGTAAATACCTCACTCCCTAAATTTCAGTTATGGCTGAGATGGGAGTTTGGATGATCTATTTATTCAAAAATAGGTCCTTTAAGAGCTTCCTTTACTGAAATGTTCTTTGTGTGGTTTATAAACTTCATCTTAACCATTAAAGTTCCTTAAAGGAGATGCATTCCCAGTAGAGTAAAATAATTGCACAGATCATAATTTTTAGCCAGTCCTAAAAATATGCACATCCTTAGTCCAAGGGAGCTGCTTTCATTTCAGGAAAATGAAATTGAAGTTGTAATTCCTTTCTTCTTCCAAATTAGAAATTATTTCAGATTTAGATTAATTTCTTTAATACAGCATGCACAGATAAAGCTGTACAACACTTCTGAATGTTAATAGGGATCATAACTATATTTCTGGGCATTATGCTAAAAATTCTCCCTTTGATTTGCTGGTATGCACATATATATTTTATTTGGTGGGACACAACACAAAATTAAGGGCTGAATAAAGATAAATATCATCTAGCAAAACCAGAAATAATAAGTTCTGTCATTTTGCTAATCCTCCTCTCCCAGGGATAACAAAGAATGAATTTACATTAGTAAACACTAACAAGAATTCATTACTGCCCTCACAAGAGGCTTGGAGAAAATGGAATAACACAGGGTACTGAAGAGGAAAGGTGGGCAAAGAATCTTTGCATCTTTGCTCTCTTGCTGCAGACCAGGTTAAAACAGGGGAAAGATACTCCTGCTATTATTGACTTCATTCAGTTTCCAGAAAATCTCACTTGAAAAGACTCAGTGTAGTCAAGAGCAGGCAGTGTCATAAGTGGAAAAACAATTAGAACTTCAACCTTTTCATTACATTTCTGGTTGCAAGGAGGCTTAGCTGTGCCTGTGGGTGAGGAATCATGCAAGTGACATTGGCACAGAGCAGTGGAACTAAAGGCAGACCCTGGAAAATGCTGTTCTCAAATCATTACTTGTCAAAACGAAACCAGTGCCATAAAATCTTGAGGACATGCCTCATATATTCTTAAAATGCTCCCCCAGGGGACTGATCTCAGTGTGTTTCCCTTCTTGTGGCCACCACTGATTGCATACAATTAGTGGTGTAAGATATGCCAACGGGGCGTGTTGTGGTGCTGTAACAAGGCTCAAACGCAGCCTGTTCAAAGCTGACTCATTATTGAGTTATTGAGGCTGCCCACTGTCTGTTCTGCTCCAGTTCTGCTTGGCTAACCCGCATCTCTTCATGGCTTTAGGATTCATGAACATTCTTTGTGCTGTTTTTCCTGTACTGCTGCTTCCTGTATACATCATGTGTTTCAGGAACAGCCCAGCCAATTCTGTTGTTCACCCCAAAAGGCAGTCCAGTATTCCCATTTTCTGTATTTTCTGGTGTTTGCTGTCTCATAAAGACCTGCTTTTTGTCCAAATCCTCCATTTTGTAGATAGTGATTTATTTTGCTTAATGAAGGCAGCATAGATATTTTTGAGCCCATTAATTTTTTAATTCCCAGGACATTCTAGTCCACAGTAGGTGCACACTAGATATTGAAAAATGCATTTTTGGTGATAAGTTCAGCAACCTGACAGCTTTCTGCCTGTCATAAACACAGAGTTGTGCTTTGGACAACCAGTCTGAAATGCAGACTCTTCCTTTAGGGTGTTGTGGTTTCACTGAACACTGGGTAGTTATTATTAACTATGCTCTGGGCAGAAAATTACCAACTTTGGAGCTGAGACCAATCTTCTGGTCACTAACTGCAGTTAGATTAACTCTTGGTCAATAATGCTAAATTCAGCACACACCATTTGCTTGGGCAGCCTGGGAAGAAATGGAGTAAGGGGTGAGGGCAGTGGCCAGAACCCTCCCACAGGCAGCAAGGCAAGTCCCATAAATCAATTTATTTGGTTTGATTCCTTCTGAAATGTTCTGAGAAGGCAGTTCCATAGACTTGGCCCTCCCCTGGACAGATGATGCCTGTGTAGAAAGGCCTTTCACAGACCCCACAGGCTTGAAGGAGACCTTTAAGCAGAATTCCAGTCCCCAGGTTGCTCCAGTTCTGAGGAGGGCTGGACTGCCTGCTGGACCACGCTGAAAACGTGGGCACACAGTAATTTAAAATTCCATCTGCAGGATCTTTGTTCACCATCTTAAACACGTCTGTTGGAATTTGATGCCCTGGGAGAACAAAAAATTGCAGAAAACACTTTTGATTTCCCCACCGAAATGTCCCTTGGTGTTTGCCCCTTGAGGTGTTTGCATTTTATTAATGAAAAGACAAGCAGGAGCATTTTGGGGGCATCACAAAGATAGGGAAGGTCATCAGTCAGTTGAAATTTGCATGTCATTCTGTCCAGTTTTTGTGGTGAAATAGCATAGAGTGATCAATGCTAATTAATATATCTGTTTGTGAGGCTGTAATAAACAGAGCCCAGAAAAGTGAGATGACAGGAAAGCAGCATGAAGAAAAAAACCACTCCCAAACCAGTAAGGTTCTGCTTTTCAGCTGGGAGAACTGCTATTAGTTTGGGTAATTGGGTTTTTTCCCACCAAAATGAAGATTCAGGTGGTAAGAGAAGCGACTCATGGAACACAGATACCATTGCACTGTTTGCAGCCTGTTAGAGTTGAACACACACAATCTCTGTTGTTTTTTCCCCTTCCTTTTTCTATTTGTTTTTTTAAGTAGTAATATCTGAAGCTGTCCCCAATGGCAGTCTGCATGTAGGGGGTAAAATCTGGAATTCCCTAATTTCTCCTGTTTTCTAATGAAACCTATTACTTGTACAAATACAGATTTCTTTTCCCCTTATTTTAAATTGCGATGGTTTTTAAAGGGGTGCTTTTTGGTGTAGCCTCTGAAAGTTGGGGTCCCCTGGTGATTGTGATCACAGCCTCACTGAAAACACTTTGCTTGGTTCGGGGTGGGTTGGTTTTGTTTGTTTTTTTTTGACATCAAATTAATATTCTCATCACTGAGCGTGAAACACAGATTTGACAATGGAGCAGCTTCCCCTTTGTTAAAAACTCGCGCGGAGTTTCGGAGTTGAAAGGCTGAGTAAATCTTGATATCTGAGGGGGTAAGCTTAGTGTTATTTCTTGTTTTTAAGAGTGCTGTACTGGCGAGCTGCAAGCTGTCTGAACATTGCAGAGACCCTTTGGGAGCTCCATTGGTTTTCAGCAAGTCTTTGCATGCAGTGTGTTTGTACTGGCTGAAGACAGCGCATGGCTCTCTAAATAATTTACAAGTTGATTAATAGACTCACATGGGTATAATTAGAAGAGGGAGAGACAGCAGCTACAGTAACGGGTACAGTGCTTGGGGGAACTAGAGACTTTATTTTTTTTAAAGAAACTTTCTAGGGTGCTGGGCGTTTGAAGATAAGTTGGGAAGAGCTCAGTGCCTCTTCTCTTTTGAAGTGGAAATAGGACAGTTTGAATCCGTCGAGTTTAATTTTTCACAAGCTTTAGGGGCCCTGCAGTGCAACTCCCTTTTTATTATTGAAAAAAACTCTCCATTTTTCTTTCATTTTTCACACACATGCACACACACACACGCACACACACAGAGAGCCCAAACAGGAGCTAATAAACAAATCGATTTTCTACTTTATTTAAGTTAGTTTTACAGCAATTCTATACCTCCCCTAAATGTGCACCTCGCTCACAAATATACTGTGTAAAGTTACAGAGATATTTATGAATACACCACACTTTAATTTATGCATTTTTAAGAAACCTTCACCTCTGTTTGACAATGCTTTTGAAGTAGCTCCGTTTTTCAAGTCAAACTTTTGACTTTTCCTCTGGGACTGCTACAAAGGTTTTTTTATGGAAAATAGGTAGCAGTCTTTTTTCCTACTAGGAGAAAATTGGTGGTCAAGAGAACATAATAAAATTTAATTTTTTTATTTTCTGTTTTAGGTGGCCATATTTTTATATGAGATGCAAGGCTGTAGAATAGAAAGTTTTAAATGCAGACATATTGGCAGTAGGTTGTAATTTTCTTCCCTGAGTTTTAGTTTTTCATATGTTGAATCACTGCAAGGTGATAAATTAGAATTTCCTTTTCCTTTATTTGAAAATCTGGAATATATTTTTCTTTATTCCACGATCCAAATTGGAGTATCTGTCCATCAGGTCCTCAGAGCTGGAGTGAGCCTTGGTCTACAAAAACGTTTTTAAAGGCCACCCCACTTAGGAGTAAAAACAAAGCAACCAAAAAATCCACCCTAAAAAGCCAACCCTGGAAGCCAGACCAGGCAAAATAAATGTGATTTGATTTAAGAGAGGAGTACAGTTGTTTTCTGGAGCAATTGTGATGATCAGTCTGTTAATGGATATGATCCTGCCTATATAAACTGGTTTTGCAGTGATATTCACCATTCCTGCTCTTGCTGGAGGATCAATATTCCAATATTAGTGCCACAAACCCTCATGAATTTGAGTGAAGATGTGGCCCTTGGCCATTTGGGGCCTTGTGCTTGTCAGGGGCTTTTAAACAGCAAAGTACAATATAAATGTGAAGTATTAATCTTTTATGTTTATATTGATCTTCATTGCTGACAGCCATTCTTAAAAATTTAGGAAAGTGGGGGTTCCTTTCTTTTCCTTGCAGCACTGTGTCCTCAGCAAAGGGCTGCTGACTTGAATTCTGTGGGGTTTTGAGTCTGAGATGGAGATATCATTGGAGTTGGTACACAAAAACCAGAAGGAAAAGCACATTGCATGTTGTCAGCATCGCCCTTTTTGGAGTTTAACATAAAAATCTGGGTTTGGCTGAGCATCCTCCCTTCTCATCCCATGGGGAAGCAGTATTTGGTGTAAAAAGCCAAGACGTTTTTCACCATGTTTATCAGAGCAATTTATTCTTCTTTTTAATATTATCACTGTCAAAAAGGGTTTGTAGGTCAAATTCTGCACTGTGTTCTTCAGTAGAGCTAAACTTTCAGAAATAAGGAGGAAATAGGGAATTTGGTTGATAATGGAAATGATGACTCCAATGGGCTCAAACTGCATTTTGTGTCTCATGTTTAACTGTAGTCCCTCCATGGAAGCCAAAGGAGTAAAAGAAGTACAAATACACATTTTGTTACTGGTTTTAGAAACTTTCAGGGCAGACACATCCCTGTGAGATAGTTCAGAGCAGCTTTTGTCTCCCAGGCAGGTAAACTGAGGCAGAAAACCTCGCTGAGCTCGAGTCCTGCCACAGTCAGGGAGCGTGGCTGGGACCCCGGGTGTGTGGGTCCTGACCCTGGAGTCAGCCCCTGCATCATCCCGGGACTCCCTGGGAGCCGGGGCCATTGGGCAAAGCCATGGAAAACAGCACAGAGGCCATTTTTAGGGGGGAAAAAAGCTTTTTGTTTGCATACTGGATACTCAGTTTGGACTGAATTTCCATTGCTGCTAACAAGTAAAGTGGTCTAAGGGGCTGCAATCTTATCTCATCACTAAATGTGATCAGATGTAGATTCCTCAATCTCTGGGTTGATACCTGTGAGGAAGCATTTGCTCTCCTTTAACAGGCATTTCTGAAGGTCTCAATTTATCCTGTATCATATGATTTATGATGATTATATGATCAATAATTTGGGATCATACCTGCTTTAGAAGTAGTATCGTTTCCACTTTAATACGGCTAACTCCTATTTTAAATGACCAAAAACCTAAAAAAAAACCCCAAAAAACCAAAACAAACAAACAAACAAACAAAAACCCAAAAAACAAAAAAACAACAACAACAACAAAAAAAAAAACAAGGAAAGACTGGTTCGAATATATTCTAAGAAGCAAAAATATTTTAAAGGTGGAAATTCAATATTTTATCGCATTATTTATTTTGCCGTATTAAAATAATTACTCCGATTCTTACAGAAGCCTTTCTCAGCAGTGCCGTGTGGGTAAAACGAGCGAGTGGAGAGGGGATTTCTGTAGGAATGGTCCCTTTGATGGATCACCGCCCGCGCCGTGTTCTCAAACCCGCGCCGGTGCCGGTGTTTGCTGCGCTGCCGCTACGTCCGTTCTTCAAACCCGACAACACCGGGGATGTGGAAACACTGAAAACAGTGTTTCCGTGCCGGCCCGGCGCTGTCGGGGCTTCAGGAGGCCTCAGAGCCCCCGGAGCGGGCGCGTTTTCCCTCAATTCCCGACATTTCGGCGCTGCTGCCCGCGGGGCGGGGACCGG
>VWZT01013539.1:49744-95741 GCA_013397055.1 Pachycephala philippinensis | reverse complement strand
GGGCTGGAGACCCCCGGGACAGCACCGGGACCCCCCGGGCTGGAGACCCCCGGGACAGCACCGGGACCCCCCGGGCTGGAGACCCCCGGGAACCCCCGGGACCGCGGGGCTGGAGACCCTTGGTACAGCCCCGGGACCCTCCGAGACCTCTCGGGATCTTAGGGGACCGTGGGGCTGAGACCCCCGGGACAACCCCGGGATCCCTCGGGATCTTAGGGGACCGTGGGGCTGGAGAACCCCCCGGACAGCCCCGAGACAACCCCGGGACCCCTCGGGATCTTAGGGGACCATGGGGCTGGAGACCCCCCGGACACTTCCGGGACACTCCGGGATACTCCGAGACCCCGCGGGATAACCCTGGGACCCCTCGGGGTCCTGAAGGACTGCGGGTCTGGAGACCCCCGGCACAACCCCTGGACACTCCCGGACCCCTCGGGATCCTACGGCACCGCGGGGCTGGAGACCCTCGGAACAACCCCGGGACCCCTCGGGATTCAGCGGGACCGCGGGGCTGGAGACCCCCAGGACCCTCCGGGATCCGGCCGGGTGCACGGGGGCGGAGACCACCCGGAACCCCCCGGGTGACCGGGGCTGGACACCCCCGGGATAACTCCGGGACCCGGGTCTAGAGACCCCCGGGAGCCCCCCTGGACTCCCCAGGGCGCTCCGGGTGCGTGGGGTCGGAGCCTCCCGAGATTTCTTCCCCGGGTGTGAGGGGCCAGAGCCCCTCGGAGACTCCCCGAAGGAGCCGATCCCCTTCTCCTGACTCCAGCCAGGCAAACCCCGGTGTTTCCCTCCCGGTGCCGCTGCAGCGCGCCCGGCTGTGTTTATTTACGGACCCGAAGCGGCTGCACGCAGACCTGCCCGTCCTCACCCACCGGCGGCTCGGAGGATTTGCCTAAATTATCGATCAGCCCACGCCGTGGTAAATCACTGCTAAATCATTCTCAAACACATTAAAAACCAATTTATACAATCTCAATCGATACAATCTCGGAGGACCTTAATGTGGGCAAGAAAACAGAATAGAAAAAGCCAATTACTCATTGTGAATCACCCAGAGTTTCTAGAGCAATAAAATAAGGAGATCTCATGCTTTGCTAAATTTGGAATTTCCTGGACAATTCAGGAAAGTAGCCTTTGGCAGTAGCTTATGCTCAGGACAAGATGTTAGCTGTCAACTACTGGGATCAAGCCTCAGGCATCTGAATTAGCTGTGAAAGTCTTCAGACCCTGCTAAAAAAAAATCTCTATAAGCAGAATAAAGCATAGATGGACAGTATTGTCAAAAGGACCTTTTACAGCACAAAGCTGACAGAATTTGTATCTGTAAATGCATTTATGCTGTACTTAGAATTGAGGCTTTATAGGTTTGGAGAAGTGAGTCGATACCCTTCGAATGTCTGTTCTAAAGAGAAATATATGGATGAGGTATCAATTTAAATATGATAATTGTATAGCTTGGAGCACTGGCAGCATTGAAGTTATTGGAGAATAGTGCCCTGTAATCTCTCAAGTGGTGTTTTCCCCTTTCAGACTGTGCCTTTAATGTTCTGTTACTCCTGTCTGGAGCAGATGGTATGATTTTGTAACTGATTGCCTGATTTTGTAACTGGTTGCCTGATCCGGGTTTCTATTAGTCCTGCAGATCCATGGACTGGGGAAGAGCTAATAGGCCACACTCCTGTGGGCTTCATGAGGATGTACTTCTCCTGAGAAGTACCTGATACCTGTGAAAACCTTTGATGTTCTGAGAAGTAAATTCATTTTTTAAATGTTCTTCTGGAAGGTGCCGATTTACAGCCCTGGAGATGGAAAATCTCTGGGTGTCCACGCAGCAGTTCCAGCACGAACAGCAGCACTTCAAGCCTCAGTTCCTTGTCCCCTGCCCAATCAAACCCTTGAACTGATTAGATCACTTCTTGGGTCCACAGCTGCCAATTCAGGGGCGTAGTCTTGATCATTAACGTGGTGAGGATGGGCTGGGAGATAAAGGAGACACGGAGTGTGGTGTTGGGCATGTACAAATTACATTTCCATCTGGAGCTGGTTGTGGCCTCATTCTGCTGCTATTCCATGCCTGGGATTCACTGTGATCCTGCCCACAGCTGTTTTATGATGCTCTCAGGAATCACTGCAGCTCAGTGGCTCTGGAGCTCTACTTCTGAGGGGTGAATTTTACTCCTGTGCCTTGATTTCTCACCCTAATAGAGACGTGCTCCCACCTTACCTAGTCTGGATATCTCTTCGTAGCAGCACATTGTAATTTTTACAAGAAACTTACCTTTGGACTTCTCTAATGATAAAGTAAAATCTCTCTCGAGTCTCATTCCCCCAACTTTCAGAGTTGGAAACTCACAGAAGCTTATGTTGAAAAGGAATTGATTATTCAAAGCTCTTGTGCTTCATAATCTCCTTAAAACATGTAGATTGACTGTCTCATCACGAAAGCTCTATATTTTACTTTGCTATATGCCCATTGGGTCGTGTGCTTAAGGCCAGGAGACCTCTGGCTGGTTCCTCACAGGCTGTGTGCCCCTCCAATTACAGGTTATTAATTTGCCTTCCATTCCAGAGACAGTTCCACATGAGTGAAAAGGAAATCTGTACTGCAGAGTTCTTCATTACCTACTCTGTCTGTACTACAAAATAAGAATAATACTGATTTTTTTCTCTCTCTTTTTTTCCCCTTCCCTCTGGTCTGTGGAAGATGTTTTACAGTTTTAATGCAGCTGTTTTAAGTGTGACTGTTGCTGTTCAAGGGCAGCTGATGTACTTTGTAATGCCACCGAGCAGCCAACAAGCTCTGTTCCCCCATTGTGTTGAAGTGATAGGTATGTTTGCTAATCAAGAGGAGAGCAGAGCTCGCTGTCTGACTTGTTTATGTTTTATTTCTCACCATCAAGCTTTGGAGGGAGGCACAGAAAATCTGTAAGCATCTATATTATTCAGTGATGTATATGTGTACATGGGTGTACAAACAGTCTGAAGGGTATTGCTGATGGCTTGCAGTCACTCCTGGCTGAAGGGAGAGAGGTGGCAGGTGTCCCCAGCATCCCTCAAAATACCCCGAACCTGGCATGTAATTAGATAAACTATTAATGAATTGTCACTGCATCTCGATTTTTTTTTCCCCCTCGTGTGATTGCTTCAGTGTTGTTCCCCAGCAGTGACCACAGTGGAGGATTTTGACCATCAGGGTTCACAGGAGGCCTGTGGGAAGTGCTCAGAGCCAGGAGGTGCTGCCAGGTTCCCATCACTATTGCCTTTTGGGTTCCTTATATATGCTGTGTTTCTCCTTCCCCTATAAAGGATGGAAGCAATCTGGCCCCTGGTACTGGGGAATCTCCCAGGATCTGCTGGAAGCTCAGCAGCCCAGGGTATCCATCCTTTTGTGCCATTCCTGGGCCTTCCAGCCTCTGCCCTGATCCCCTGTTCATCTCACAGGGATGGCAACTCTGGCAGAATCCTACTGCATGTTTACTCATGGGTTTGTAGGTTTTATTCCAATTCCTTGCAAAACTGCTTTGAGCATTCTGAAATTAAAAAATAAAATTAAAAAAATAAAATCGTGTCATTTGACATCTCTGTAAATCCATGTCAATGATTCCAGCAGGAATTGTCATAAAATAACATACATGAAGAAAGTTTAGTGCTGCAGCCAGAAATTCAGCACTATGGGAAAATTCCACTGGTCTTTGTATGGAATGCATTTTTGGGAAAGGGAAGGTGGGGTTTGTTTGTTTTTCTTTATTCCTGCTAGGATGTGTTGGGTTTGTATTAATCCTTGTAAGCTGGAGGGTGGGGAGGGAAGTGCCCTGGAAAGAGCACTGAAATTGTCCTGTTATCCCTCCCATGCCTGCCTGCAGCTCAGGTCTTGGATGGAGAAGAAGCATCCATCTGATAAAATCCCTTCCTGCTGCTGCGCTATTGTACAGTTAATTTTATGAATCCCATTTTTAACAGAATACCCAGTTTTTGCATTGTCATTTTGCTCTTTGTCAAGCGCGTGGGTTTATTCCATTCCTTTTTTTTTTCTCCTTTCAGCAGATGGAGAATATTACTCTCTTTAACTTGTTCTTTTATAATGTGAAGTGGATATCCTCAATTAATACACTAATCTGTTTTCTAATTAATTCCCTGCGGTTTTCCTCCCTTTTTGCTGGTACATTGAATCCTGAGTGCAGTTCTGTAAACTCAGTAATTTGATTATTTAAAGGAGAAGCCATGAATTTCACAATAGAGGTGCAATGCTGAATTTCAGGGAGCAAATGGATTATATTATTGCCGTTTAAAACCTGCTTGTTCCCGGGGTAGAACTGTGCACTGCTAATAATTCACTCTGCTAAAATCCAGGCAGATTGCTGTCAGCTTGTCCTGAAGAGAAGTGCAGTGTTAGAAATCTGACATATACACCCTCCTACAAGCACTTGTTGTTGTATTTTTGTATGCAGATGTGATGGCAGGGTGAGCATCAAAACATCAACCTGCCATGATGGGGATTTATGTAGCAATTTCTCTGCCTTGTTTTCAGCAGAGGCTCCGCTGTATTCGACAGATAAAGGGAAGGGGCTCTCCTTGCTGCTTGGGAATTGTTTTGGCTGCTGCTTTGGGAAGCAGCTCCGGGTGGTTTTGCTGTCCTTTCTTTGGGGTTATTTGACACTGAGCCCAAGACATGACAACAGTCATTGGAAAATCTATAGTCACTCTCATTGAACTCAATCATTTAATTCTGAGCAAGCCCCCTCCTCCCACAAAAGAAAAAAAAAAACCCAAAGTTTAAGTATTTTGATTGCAATATTTAACTTTATGGAGACTCTAGTGAAAGTGTGCAGGATACTTCCTTACCACTGTGTCCCACTAACTAGAATTTTAAAAGCTCCATAGTAATTGTAATCCCAGCCAGCATCTTGCTGATGTTCTCTCTTGCCCTAAAGTAAAATAATACTAGAGGAAAAAGAGCTTTTAGCTCTAAAATTAGGGGTTCATCAATGCAGTAGTTAGGGTAGTTGAAATTAATTTTGAAAATTATTTTCAGTTATAAAATCTTCAAGCCTTTGTGTCAGTTGGAACAGTTGCACACGTAGCCTGTTGTGACAGAACCATTATCACCTGCTGAGTTCCATCCAGAATGCTTAGAAGTTCCTTTCCTGTTTAGGATTTATTTGCCACAACTCGGGTCATTGTTTTTGCATTTTGCTAAGATTGTGTCACACACATCACTGTGACATCAGTCCAGTGTGGCTGAGAGGAAGAAGAACATTGCAAAATTATGTAGGCACCAGGTTTTACCCAATACTTTGCTTTGGTCCTACAGTTCCTCGTGAGTTTGGGGGTTCCATGACAGTAAATATGCAGAAGCCAACAATGCCCAGTGTCAATCAGTCATAAATGGGAATAACTGTGTGGTTTAGTTCCAGAAGGACTTGTCTGCATCTCCCTTCAGTGCAGACTCAGCACACAGAATAAATGTCACCTTTTTCCTCCTTTGCAGTTCCAGACAACCTTGTCCTGAAGCGGCTGACAGAACGCCTGAGCGCCCTCGACTGCCTGACCAATGGCTGGGTGCTCTCTGGCTTCCCCAGGGACGTCGAGCAGGCAGAGCAGCTGCAAAAAGCCCAGATTAATCCCAACAGGTAAGAGAGAAATCCAGCCATCACAGTGTTATAGATGTGAAAAATTTGTTTGTGAAAGATACAGGTCTTCATTGACATCGTTTGTGGTGCTGCATCTTATTTATTGCTTCCTTAGCGAGGAGAGGGGTCCTGCTCCTGGAGAGTAGGAAATAGAGCCCTGGCCTGACAAATGCTCCAGATGGCCAAACTGTGGGAGAGAGAAGAGGTTTGTTGTTCTGGTTATTTGTTTGAGTTGCCTCTAAAGCCAAACCATAAGAAATGGATTAAAGTTTGGATTATATGAGAAGATGTATTTTATTTGCAGCAGGAGGGGGGGATCTACATCTTCTTTCTTCAGCACTGACATAATACCATGGAAATATATTGGTATTGCAAGGAGCTCATTATGAGACTTTTGGGTTTTGTGAAATAATTAAAAACAACATGAGAATTACGTTTTATTTGAGCTATAATGAATTGTTCAGAAATGTAATATGAGAGACATCAGCATCCAAAGAGAACTGTTACGAGTGCCAAGCAAATAAAATAGAGTTACTTTTCACAGCTGGTCCAAAGGTGGTGAGGATTTAAAGTGCTGGTGCACTCATCAAAGCTGAGAGGCTTTTCCATTCCCTTCCCAGGCCTTCCTGGTTCTGTCCATCCCACTGGCTGGCACAGTGGCCATTCCAAAGGCATACACTGGAGATTTGTAATCTTTCTGCTTCCAAGGAAGATGTTCTTATCTAAAAAGTACTGGTTGGAGAGGTGCATTAGCCACATCCATGTTTAAGTTGGCAAAGTTACTCTTCCTGTGTGTCCCGTGGGGTTGCCCTAGATCCCCTCCTGTAGAGGGACAGGAGAGGGATGGAAAAGGTTGGGTTGGAGACAGAATAGAGGGGAGTGCAGAGGGAGGGAGCTGCCAGTTTAAAAAAGGTTTAAAAAAGAAAAGTGTGTTAAAACAGCAGTAACTTTATTTATCCAAGGTAAGACGACGTGCATCTTAAACAGGAATGCATTGCATGAAAAAAGATGGAGAAAGAATCTCAAAACTTGTGCTGGGCTCAGATAAACATCATTTCCCACTGATTATTCTTCTTGTGCATTTAGGAGGAAGGTGCTGAATCCCTAAACACGTGTCTGAGTCCCTGAGATCAGTGTGAATACTCGAGTGTGCCCTGTATGCTCCTTCACAGCATTGAGAACTCATCAAGGGAGGAAGAGCAACTCATTATAGAATTGGATGTGTGGAAATTCAGCACTGATCCATTTGCTCAGCCTCCCTTCCCTTTAAAGAGCTCTGCACATTCACATCTGAGTTTAGAATTTGGTCCCTACTGTTTTCTACAGGGGTTGAAGTGAGGGACAAAAATAGACATCGAGCTCCCTGATTGATCTTGGAGCTGATATTTTCCATGAAGCTGAAGTAGGAGGGATGTAAGGGAGAGAGGGTGATTATAAACAAAAGGACATATTGCAGCACAGGATAGCAGGGCAGTAACTCAGTTTCAGTTGTGATGCTAGTTATAAAACACTATCTGCAGAGGTGGTGTTTCTGACATCAGGAGAAAAACCTGATAGAATTATAGCCTCGAAATCAATCTGGGAATAGGATGCAGAAATCTATAAATCAGACAGAACAATCTACAAAGTCTCATTTTTAGGAGGGCTCTGTTGATGAAATTAGATTAAAATAAATTTACATATATATCAAGTTTATTATTAAAATCTAGTCACATCAGTATACAAAATTATTTGTGAAAGAGAATGTTACTCTGGTTTTTGAACTCAGAGTAGACCTCTTTGGCTGATCAGAACACAGAGTTATTGTCTGCTTGTCGAGTCACAAATCTATTCCTTAGAGCTAATAAATGGTTAGTGTTCAAATACTATGTTTTATCTGACTCCCACCTCATAAAGCTACTACACATAATACTAAATTATACAGCATTGAGCAGGATCAGTCTCCTGACTCCTCCATCTTACAGAAAGAAAAACAAACCTAATAATTGATGGTGGAAAAGAAGGAAAATAAAGTTATTTGAAAACAAACAAAATGGGCTATAAAGTTTGTTAAAATGTAATAATAAAAAAAAACTCATACAGCATCAGCTACCGCATCCGAAGAACTGCTCTGGAACAAAAAGGAAAATAATTCAACTTCCACTGAAAAAGTAGGGGGGTTTCTTGAAATTAGAATTTGCTGTAGAGAGAGGGTTTGCTTGTGGACTGGCACAGGAAAACGTGCAAAGCCTGCTTCCCAAAGAGCCCAGAGAAGACAGGAGCTGCTCTCTGTGTTCCCCCTGTGAAGCAGCTCCTGCCTAAGTGGACAGGATCCTCCTGGCATTGAACTGGGGCAGCCTTTAGGGCAAATAAGGAGCTGAATCTATTAATGGCCTCTCAGCTGGGGAGGAAAAGACACCATTAAGCACTTAGTGCCGACCTGAGTGGGAATCCACAGACAGTCACAGGGTGGCTTCTGCAGCTCTCAGCTGCTGGCACAAAGGACTGACTCCAGTTCCTCACCCAAATGGGTGTAAATGGGTATTTTAGCTTTTTTAATTAGTGCTTGAAGAACAATAAGGAATGTATAGTGTAGCCATGGGTGGTTCTATTGAAAACTCAATGTAATACCCACCAAAATATTTATTATCCTTTTTTGCTCTCTCCCAAAGTTGCGTTAAAATAGGATTCAGCACAGCAGTGTCATGTGTTGTGAATCTCTGGCTGTCGCCTTCAGCTGGTTCCTGACCATCCCTCTGCTGGGTCCAGGCCAGCTTAAGGCAATCAGCAGTTTAAGGATTCCCTGAGCCAGAGGATCCTCTGGAAAACATCTAACCACCCCTTATCTATGACTTTATAATCTCTTTTTTTTATTGCTGTACTTTTGGCCACCAAATCATGTGGAAAGGAGTTTCACATTTCACTGGGTGTCATATGAAAATACTTCATAATTTTTTTCCAGGTGCATTTCTTCTGTTGAGAAACAGTTACAGACATTCCCTGGTCATGTCCCTCAACACTCCTGATTTTCTAAGCCTCATGTATTTGCCCTTCAGTCACCTCTTTCCCAGACAAAGAACCTTGATCTGTTTATCCTTTTATTTTCCTAGAAGTCATTTCACTGTTTTGATCACCCTGGTCTTTCCCTTCACTGGGCATTCCAGCTTTTTTTTTTTTGCCAAGGTGGGACAACCAGAACAGCAGTCAGGTTTGAGGGCAGCACTATGTGCTGGAGGTGAATGTAATAAACATTTTTATTTTCATCTTAACTCTGTTACTCGTAGTTGCTGATATTCCATCAGCTGTTACTGGTAACTAAACGTTGTCTCTTTCACTGAAAATACACCAAAAATTTACAAAGTGTCAAAAATCTCAGTTGAGTAAGTCCAAACTCAGCAAAGAGTCTGAGGAGACCCTTCAGCTTAAGATTTCTGGAGTTNTTCTGTGTGTAGACTGTGGTAACTAAACGTTGTCTCTTTCACTGAAAATACACCAAAAATTTACAAAGTGTCAAAAATCTCAGTTGAGTAAGTCCAAACTTAGCAAAGAGTCTGAGGAGACCCTTCAGCTTAAGATTTCTGGAGTTAAAGCTGCAGCCAGGTTGGTGTTGGAGCTCTCCTCTCTCCCATCAGTGCCAAGGGCTCTGCTGCTGCATGTCCTGGGATTGCCACTTCTCCTGCTCCATCATTTCCTTGATTTTGTCCCTCTGATCTGAATCCAGGGTCGATTGTTTTACTTTTCAGTATTGATTAATTACGTTACAAATAATACAAATGAGCAGACAAAGCTGGGCAGGGGAGGGTTGAGCCAGAGGATTGACCTAACAATACATCCATAATATATTTCTAATACCCATTTTTCCAAAATTAAAGTTGTTTCTTTCCCAGCAGAGGAAATAAACAGCAACAGCTTCTCCAGTGCAAGCTTTCCAGCAGGGTTTTATTTGGTCTTCAAAACGATGTGGCTCTGTTCCCAATTATGTCATCTTTTTACATCATGTATTTAAAGCTTCTTTTTCACCACGCTGCTGAGAACATGCATTCAAACAGTTTAGGATAATGAAGTTCCTCATTTCTAAGGAAGAACCTGTGAATATGTTGAAAAGGGAGAAATCAGAATGGAAAAAAAAGAAGATTTTTTTTTCGTTTTAACTATTTGGTCTTTACATGGGGCTTTCATATTTCTGCAGCTGATCCCAATGTGGATTAGGGATAATAAACAGCCTATTAATGGAGGCCTGAACCAGGAAATGGAGTTTGAATCAGCAGCAAAATTCAATGGCTGGCGAAGGTTAATAACTCCATTACTATCAGCTCTATTTTTGAGCCGTTTGAAGAGCTGGGTGTTAGCCTTATCTTACTCCTCATTAATTGAGCTAATAGAACCCCAGTGACCCCACCATGCTGCCATTATCTGAGAGTTTACCAGACATGGACTGGAATACTTATCACTGAATATGTATTCCTCAGATTCATTTTTATATCAGAAATATTTTTGTTAAAGATCGGCTGCCTTCAGGTTCCTTTTTGCCTTTTCATGTCTTTGCTGCCTTTTGTAACAGCTACATATTTGGAAATTACATGTAAATGACTTAATTAAATCCCTATCAAGGAACAAGCTAAATCCCAAAATAGTTGCATCAAGGAAACATGATAGTGATTGAATTATTCTGACAGGGAAAAATCTTACAGAGCGTTTTTAAAACTTTGACCTAATTTAAATGATGGATATTGTGTAT
Source organism: Pachycephala philippinensis (assembly GCA_013397055.1). Taxonomy (NCBI): domain Eukaryota; kingdom Metazoa; phylum Chordata; class Aves; order Passeriformes; genus Pachycephala; species Pachycephala philippinensis. Next base: position 85,388 of record VWZT01013539.1, on the reverse strand, counting down.
TTATAATAGATGTGGTTTGAGTTGATGGCATACAAAAATCTGATGAGTAGTGAAGAAGAAATGTTATAATTATATCTTATTTTCTCCTCATTTTCAGGCAAAAAAAATCCCAACAGAAAAAATGATGTGGTAATCAAGGGACTAAATCAGTACAATAAAATTTGCCTGCACCAGAGAGACAGAGAAACTGTAGGAAAAGTCCAAGTGAACTATGTAGGATTTGGATTAATTTGTAAAATAGTAAAAATAATAGGCAGCACAATTCTCTGTTCCAATCATTCCCATTTTTTTCTCAGCTCCCTCTTCCAGCCATTCTGTGGCTGCTGCTTTAGTGACTCTTGTCTTCACTAACACTAATTGGTTTGGGGTTTATTTTCCCTTTGCATGTCAGTGCTCCCATCTCAGCCGGGCTCTTCCTCCTCCATCACGTGTTCAAATCCAACAGGCTTTTGGTAAAAACTCAGGGGCAGTGGGGGCTAAAGGAGCCAGATCTTCAGAGCTCTGTGATGTGCTGGTGAAAGAGAAACTTGTTTGGAAGGTGTGGTTTAGGTGATGAATCCTGAGACACTCCCCCTCTTATCCATGCTGGAGCCGTGCTCTGAGGGACCACAGCACCCTGGCATGTGGGAAAAATAACAGCTTCTGTTCAAACGAAAATCCCAGTTTTTACTGGGCAAAATTAGCAAATCTTCCTCTCACCTGAGACTCGTCTGCTTCACTCAGTGGGCAGGATCAGTTTAATCCACATTTGCTACTCCTGTAGCCTTTTCCAAGCTACAGGAGTAACTCAGTCATTGTCTTATCTCTTGATGGAAATGTTTGGAGACTTGTCCCGCTCATTAACAAGACTGTAATTAAGTCATTTACCTTTGTTTCCTGCTCTGCCTCCATTGAATAAAGCATCACTGGGCATGGAGTAATGGGAAAAATATACCCGGGAATCTCCCTTTCCCTCACGTGTCCCTCTGGCATGAGGGCTCTGTTCAGCACTCCCAGGGGCTACATGTGATGCAAAAACTCACCCTCACACTCTTTTCTCCACACAAACCCAATGGAAGCAGCTCCTTATTCAGATTGCTGATGTTTAGCCATTGGTGGGGAATCCTTATTCTCCATTCTCCTCCTCCTCCTCAGCAGACTGTGCTCTCTCTTCCCTCCTAACATAACACTAATCTGAATAGAAGCTCTTGCTCTTAAATAATCCAATAGATAGAAAATTGGATGATTACAATAAAAAGATTATGTCACTTCTGCTGCACATTCTGCCTGACCTATATTGGTCCCACAAGAGCCTTTCTCTCCTGGGGAGAAGCATTAATATGCATCTTGAGCCAGCAATAACAAAACATCAAATGCAGTTTTAAAATCTTTCTATGGGCTTTCTGTAGGATGCTGCATTTGCTGTCACAAGCTGATTTTACTCCAACAAGAATAGGAGGTATATTTGGCTTCAGTTGTGGGAGGCAGGGATTATTTTTAGAAGTTACCTCATCTCATACAAGCGCCTTTTGATGGCTGGAGTTTGTATGGTGAAATCCTGGATGCAGCAATTAAGGAGTGCTCTGATCTCAGCAAGCTTCCGAAGTCTCCAGGAAAAGAAAGAAGAAAAGCTTCTACTTCTAAGTCAGTATTTTTATTTTTATTGTTATTTTTGAGGACCCAAACCCACATGCACAGTCCTTTCATTCTTTTTGCTGCTGCAAGGAGGGAGATTTTCCTGCAGTAACGATCTCTCACAAATGAGGAAATATTAGGAGACCTGAAGAGTTTCTCTCCTGGTTGCCCTTACGTTGGAACTGTTGTTTCTGGAAGTTGCCACCAACATCAAGGCTGCCTTTCTGAACCCAATACCAGCCTGGAGAGGGAAAATTCTGTAAAAGCAGTAGAGTCCAGGGTACTTTTGATGTCTTTGGCACTGGTAGCAAGTTTCAGACAAGACAAACGAAACCAGTCTTGCCTCAATACCATGAGAACTTCACGACACCAATCTCTACAGATCAGCAAAGGGTGTTCAGGGCATTCACCTAAGACACGACTTTTGTTTAAGGAATGAAATGAAACAGCCAGGGAAATCAAAGTATTATCATTTAAATAGCAGCCAAGTCTAACCCGTGCTTTTCCCCTCTGCCCTCTCTCTGCTGAAGTTTTTATTCACACGTTGGAGCATCCCCAGGAGTTTGCTGAACTCTCCTGGGTTCCTTCAGGTCTCAGTTTGCCCTCTGTTCATCTCACTCTCCGTGGCTGGCTCTGGGCTGGGCTCCAGCAGTGCTGGGCGTGCTGGGGGTGCTGGGGGTGCTGTGGCAGTGCCCTGAGGGCTCATCCTGCAGCTCTGCCCGAGGCTCCCTGGAACAGAGCCCCTCTGAACCAACAATTCTGCTCAGATGGGTACATAGGAAAAGCTGGGGCTGCAGTCATGCACCATCAGTGCATCTCGTGGTGTGCAGTGCTGATTGGTCTCACAGGGTAAAAGATGATGTGCTTTGTCAATTCTGACTATTTTCTCATGGTCTAAAGCAGTCATTTTCAAAATTTCACCTTAATTAACTCAGTAGTTCACACACAAATAAGAACCATGTACATGCAAGGCTGATTTTGTATCATTTTTGTAATGAAGATACTGGTTTGGAGATCTGACTAGAACCAGAAAAACTTTTGAAAAATGAGTGAGAGAGGAAAACTTTAAATATAAAGATGTGACAGCGTTTTAATTTAATTTACCAGTGCATTTACTTTGCATTGGTAAGAGGATGTGTAGATAAAACTGAGGAGAGTTTTGCATGTGTGAGAACTGTAAATGAAGGCATTTAGTGGCTGAGGAAGCACGAGGGGAAAGGAGGGCTAGCCAGGGTTGTCCAGCATCTCCCAATCATGTCAATATCTTCCTGATTACTTCAGTGGTGTGGTAGCAAAATTTGGCTGACTATTCTTCTGAATAAATGCAGTAAGGCCACCCTTACATCTTGTACAGGTTCAAACTGAGTTTATGAACTCCACAATCACTAGAATTCAGGATTTGTGGGGTAAAAACATGGATAGGATTGTGCCAGCTGTGCTCTGATTTAGTGATCTCTTTGGATCTGGGACTAATCCCAGAGTAAGGCTTTACTCAGAGCTCATGTGGCAAAATTGTCCCATGCAGAAATCCATCAGCAGAACAGGCCTTGTGCTGCTTTTCCTTGGGTTCTCCAGGCTGAAGATCCGGGAAGACAAGTGCATCAGTCTGCAGCAAATATAATACAGTTTTGGTGATTAAAACTGACAAGTAATACTGCTTATTGAATGGAGACTGGTTTGTCATTACCATGAGGATTAGAAAGTGTAATCTTCATTAAAACATCAGTGGATTTACTGCTGTTTGCCTTGGAACAAGATATTTGCTCAGAGTTTTCTAGTGAGTAAATTTAGTGAGTGCAGGGCAATTTAAGAGAGGGGAACTGAATCCTGCCATAGCTTATTCTGCAGGAGAGGTGTGGGAATGATCCCTGATCATGACAGATGCATTGGGTCTAATTCTATGGGCTTGGATCACCTCAGTCACATAAATGTATTAATCACTATCCTGTAAATTGGCCTCCTTTGGCTCAGGTGTAAGAGGTGACCCAGGGCTTTTATGCTGTGCAAGGATCATCTTTTCTGTCCCTAAATTCATTATGTTTACAAAATCCCATATTACAGAATGCTGTCCTTTGTAAGGCTTGAAACATTTAGTGAAAGACTTTTATCTGTTCCACAGAGGCTTTTAAACATCACCCTTTCCTAACAGGTTCTGTATCTCGTAGCTCAGTAGGGCACTGCCATGCTTTGATAAAAATAACTCTTAAAAAATTGTGGTCTGTCATTCTTTTGACATGAATGCTGATTAATATCCCACTGATATTCCCTGAGTGAACAATCCTGTTCTGTTGAGAGACTGGCCAAAGGTCAAGGTACTGTAGGTTAGAAGAGTAATGGTTTCATTTAACCTTCTAGTAAAAGCTGCTACTTCTGTGAACTTAATTTAAGCTGATTTTCAGGACAAGTCTATAGGAAAAGTTCCTTCTCACATACTTACAGTGAAATCAAAGGATTCATATTGGCCATGAATGTGCCCCAAAGTTAAACAGACACAAATAAAAAAATTATGTGTTTTTTCAGCCCCTCGAGTCCTGTGCACTCTTCAGTTTGACTTTTTTTTTAGCTCTTTGCAGCAAGACACTGAACTGTCAAAGCTCAGTGGTGGTGGGTATGGGGAATTTGCCATATTTTTGTAAGGTTTGTTTTCTCCTTTTAAAAGTGCAGTTTTCTCACAGAACTCTGTCTCCAGTTGTACATTTCTAACCTCCATGGATGCACAGGATTAACTGGCACAGGAGCAATTCCTCAGCTTTCATTCCACCAGCTAAAACATAATTTCAATTTGGAAACTTGCTGCCTTTTTTTTTTTTTTTTTTTTGTTAGAAATATTACTGCCAGTCCATTATACCGAATCCAGGGTTTTATTAACTTTCTGTGAATAAATTGCTGACATGCATTTTGGTTTGTGGTTATTAAATAATTCAGTGTATTCCAATTAAATAATTAGAATCACAGAATCCTGAAGGTTGGAAAAGATCTTTGAGATCATCAGGTCCAACCTTCAACCCAGCACCACCACGGTGTTCACCACTAAACCACGTCCTCAAGAGCCACATCCACACATTTTTGAGCACTGCCAGGGCTGGTGACTCCAGCACTTCCCTGGGCAGCCTGTTCCAATGCCTGACCACCTTTTCCATGAAGAATTTTTTTTCCTACTATCTATCTAAGCTTCCTTTGGCTCAATTTGAGACCATTTCCTGCAGTTCTTACAGCAAGTAGCTGTTACTGAGAAAAATCTTGTGATCAAACACAGCCAACCCAGTGGTGGCAGGACAGAAAGTTGGACATAACGACCTGGGAAATGCAGGAATGAATTCAGTTCTTAAGGTCTTGTCTGTGGCAGCACATTTCCATCTCAAACCCGGCAATTTTGATCAGCACAGCTGCCCAACTGCCCCGTCTGCAAAAGCTTGAGAGGAGCTTCCTTGGATTTGTTAAGCATCACGTTGTTTCACTGCTAAGGGCAGGAGAGCTCCAGCTTCAGGCTGGATATTTGGGTTGAGTTGTCTTGTAGGGAATTTCTCCAGTGGTTCCTAAGTTTCTCCTGATGGTGTCTTCCTTCCCCCCACCCCTACCTGACCCCGCTCTGGATCTCAACTGTTGTTTTACCTTGTTGATGGTTTGTCTATATTTGCTTTAACCAGATGCCCCTCTTTGCATGCAGCACTGGGACTCATCCCCTCTCTCCTATCAACAATAATTAGCCTTGTAAGACTAATGGAAGAAATCGTGTCTAATTACCCTGTTGAAGGCCCAATTATGTTATTAACATTTGTGGGCTATAAGCTAATGATGAGGAGAGCCTCTCATTTGCATAGCATTAAGTTAATTGAGCTGGAAGCTATGGGGTGGATAGCAGTGATGAGAGCAGGATTCTGTTACAGAATGGATAATGATGACCAGAGCAGGACGATTCACCTGACAGGTTTATTAATTAACGGCTATCTGATTACCTCAAAGAAATGGCAAGTGGCAGTGCTTCTGAAAGGAGCTGCAGTGTTTTTTTTAATGAAAGGTGCTCTATCACTGTGGATATTCTGGGGTGATTTATGGTAATGGCAGTGTAAGCTCTTCCTGGAAGCCGACACAAAAACCTGTTCTGGTTCCCTCCCTGCCCTTAAAAAACATCCTGCAAAGGGCTGATATTTGTGAATGTGCCTCATTCTTACAAGGTGCACGAAGTCTGTGCTGGTGAGTTTGTGTGTTTGTCTGAGCTGTGCATTTGGAAAATCCTTAATTGTTGGGTAACCTGGAACTTTTGCCCTCAGAAGAATTGGAGGATTTGATTTTGTAAAACGTGTTTTTCATTATGGTGTTAGGCAGGATTCTGTATTGTATTAAGGAGAAAATAATATAAACATTCAGTTTTTCACATTTTCCTGGTATGTGCAAGCTGCAAGCAGAGGTGAGTGCCCTTTCCTTCAGTTTATTTCTGGGTACAAACAGTTATGCAAAGTGGTTAGGCCTTTTAAGGAACAGGAGTCTTTATTTAAAACAGTTCTAAGAAAAATCCATCTTTTTCTTTTTTGTTAAATGTCAGATTCTGTCTGATTAATTCCAAACACATTGTAATTCACAACAGACTCAGGCAGAGTCTTGTTTGAACTAGAGTATCTTTTGGAGGAAAAAATCACTCTGTTTAAAAGTTGCCTGTGCAATCAATCCAAGAGTGAATAACTCACTCTGCAGTTACTCATCATTAGAATCCCACACCTCTGTTGTGAATGTATCTGAATGTCAAATAAAGTTTCCAGTCAGCACATCTTTTATATTTTCTTCATCTACTCTGAAGAGCCCATTATTAAATCCCGTGAGCTCCAGACCTTACCTAGTGACTGAAATTCTCAGTTCATCCTCAAAATACCTTTGACCAGACTTGTCTCAGGAAAAAAGAGAACACTACAGATTTTAACCTTTCAGATAATGACTTTTTATCCATTTAAGTGGCCTGGTGATTAGTGTGTCAATAATAATAGACATGTGAAGAGCTGAGACTTACAGATAAAATATATTCACTGTTATTTTCATAGAATCACAGAATATCCTGGGCTGGAAGGGACCCACAAGGATCGGGGAGTCCAGCTCCTGGCCCCACACTGATACCTTACATTTTAGCTTTTATATGTTTCAAATCCTGCATTCCCAGTGTGTAACTCTGCAGTGCCCTGCAGCCTGGGAGCTGCTGCTCGCTCATGCTGAGACAGACAGAACCAAGCCGCTCCAGTCTGCTCTCCAAGGACACCCAGCCCGGCCTAGGCCCAAAATGTGTAACCCAGCATCTTGAGAAGGGGGGCAAGCTGAGGGGAAATTCCATCATTAGCTAAAGTTTAATTGGTGAAATTGGGTTGAGATGCAAATGGAGCAAAGCTCTAAAAGTGTGAAGAACTCGTGACTCGGGGTCCATCTTGGGTGCAGCCTTTGGCCTGCCCAGGGTGTGCCTCTGAAGGCCTTTCAAATAAATATCCACCTTTATTCCCTTCCTCCTGTCCAGTCTCTGTTTCTAGGTTGGCCTCTTTAGGCATCAGCACAGACACCCAACAATCCCACCCTGTCCCTTGTTGTCCAAATGCTCCTGGAGCTCTGGGGCTGTGCCCATTCCCTGGGGAGCCTGGGCAGTGCCCCACCACCCTCTGGGAGAAGAACCTTTTCCTAATCCCAACCTAACCCTCCCCTGACACAGCTCCAGCCATTCCCAAGAACTTCTATGCACAAAGTCTCCCTGTGTTCTGCACCTGACATTTGTTAGGTGAAAAAAAGCTGAGAACATTGATCTGATGTTGGTAGAGAGGCCAAAATTTTAGTTTAGTAGCTACATAGAGATGGGAAAATCACCACAGGCTCTTCTGGTCAACAGGAGAAGAGAAAGAAAATGAAAAATCAGAGATGGAGGAAGGAATCTGGGGGAACAGCTCCTGGTCCGAGCTGTTCACTGGTCATGGCTCAGAGCTGCCAGCAAGAGCAGATTCCAAGGGACTGAGGGTTGGTTATTCCATGGAGCTGAGCTGTTGAGGGCACCTGTGTGATCTGGAGCAAGCCAGAAGCATTTGTGTGACATTTCCTCTGTCTCCTTCCAGCCTGTGATGGTTCAGAGCCTGTGGTTGTGTAGAAATCACTGGAAGAGGCTGTTCAGGAAAACCAGCACAAAGAATGAAAGTCTAATGGAATTTAAACCCTCAATCCTCCTCGTCCTCATTAGCTTCCTGTAATCTCCAGCCCACACAGTCAGTATGGATAGAAATATCTTTACCATATAAATGAGATTTTCTGTAAGGTGTTGCGTGGTTCACCACAGTGCTTGGCTGTGTAAAACAGACAAACACAGCATCGAGCCAGGATCTGATAGAGCAGGAATTATGTATTTAATTCAGAGTTCTGTATGGAGCGCTCATAAAAGCTTGATCATGATAGAGGGGCCAATAAACATTTGGGAACATAAATATTTCTGTAGGAAATGGCTTTGTGAAGCATTTAGTTGTTGAGTAATAAGAACAACAGAGAAAATCAGACTAACAGAAACCTCCAGGTACTGATCTGATGGGTTATATATGTTGCAATGATAATAATGTTGAGGGAGAATTTTTATGGGACCAGTAGCAACAAATACATCGTGTCCTGCCAATTTACTAATGAATTCATTTTTCTTGTGCTTGCCCCACTTGCTATCCCTGCTGTTCAAAATTCAGCTTTAAACCTGAAAAGCAGTGGATGGCACCTCGGGGTGCTGAGCTGCTCCTCTGAGTTCACATGAGCTGAGTATTTTGGGCCATTTCTGGAACATCCATGACTTGTGTATTTAGGCAGCAGTCCAGCCAGACAACACAGGGTCATATATTTTAGGAAAGCACACATCGAAAAGTGTTTTAAATGGCCAAATTGTTGGACAAAGCATTCTGGCAACACAGCTGGTGCTCTGTCAGTCTGTGGGCTAGAAAATAAGAAGAGAACCTGTAAGAAAAATAAAAACAACCCAGGAATAGCTAATCAGGTTAGAAGGGATGTTTGGGCTGCAAGGATTTTGAGGGCTATAGAGAAAAATTGAATAAGATTAAAAAATGTTTGTCCATCCTGTCTGACAGATGTGGGAGAAGATGGAATCGTTTGTTACTTCTCTGTTTTTCCTCTGAAAACAGCAGCAGCAATGAGCTGGCAGGCACAGTGAAATGCAGTTAGCAAAAGTAATGGGAGTTGAAAGTTTGACCTTTTGTGATGGAAATTTGATATGAAAAAAGGGTCTTTTGATAATTTCTCTATCCAATCAGATATGGGAGATGTCTTGATCCCGTTTCCTTATTTGCATGCTGACTGATCTCATTTGAAAACCCAATCATTCAGAAATATTGGGACGTCAACAGAAATGTTACAAACAAGAAGTTGTTTTATCTGAAAGGTCTGCAGGATGTCATCTCTTGTTTTTCACTCCGGTGGCCTGATCTTTTCTTCATGATTCCATGTTTTTATTGGCAGGATAAGTTGAACATATTGAAATGCAAATAGCCCTTTCCACATTGAACCGAAATATAGGAGGTTTTTTTCCTGTATGATTGATTGTATCCAGGGCACTTCAAAAGACACAAAGAAAATACTTTCCGCAGTGCCTCTGATTCCCTGACATTGCCAAGTTCTGACGTTTCCTGTTAGCAATCAGTGGCACAGAGTGATTCCTGAGCCTGCTCTCACCTCTGCTTTTCTCCCGTGGAATGCCCACGTTGCTGCTGCTCACTGTTCTGGGACGGTGACAGAGCTCAGTTTGTCTGCACGAACAGTTTTTTTGGCATTAACGAACCCTCTTTGCTGCTGTCCCAGGTGCTGAATGTCAGAAATGTGATTGAATGGCTTTTACCAAATTGCAGATGTATTTAATCCTACCGTGTGCAGTTCAAAGCCCCCAGGATCACATGTTGTGTGTAGAACTGTCCCCGTGATTATCCAGAAAGTCAGATTTCACAGCCAAGGCACTGCCCACTTAGGTGAGTTTTGGATCAACTTTATCTCCCAGAGAATTTAACCTTTCTGTTTTCTAGAGCAGGCAATCCAATTTCCATTTTACTCAGCCTCCCAGTGGGTTGATGACAAGTTTTCCTGCTGTGTCACTGATGTCATTATCCCTTATTTCAGAGCCTACCTGTTAAACTAATGTCTTAAACCAAAGTTTGGCATCACTTAACCCAGAAACTGGGGACAAACTATCAATATGTGGTACTTCTGAAAAAAGGGGATTATTTAAAATAATTTTTTTTTATTTGCATGGTATCTTTTTAACATCAGTGTCAAGCTATATGGGAAATCTTTTTTCTTTAGTACCCCAGTTGTTTTTTCCACTCAGACTGCCCCGAGCCTGCTAATCTGAGTGCTGCCCTGGGAAATGGGATATGCAGCTCCTTCTTTCTGGGGCCACTTAGGTTCACTCTGCTTTTTAGAAAAAAAGTAAGTATTCACTGAATGTAGGTCTCTTGTCTCCCTACTGAACACCTGCACTGCCTTGCAAAGACATCCTGCATTTCTGGTGGAGGGCACTCCACAGGGATTGCTTTCCAAACCCAAATCCTGGAGGGAACAGGTGCAAGGAAAGGGCTGAACCAGATTATAAACTTTGCATAATAACTTACCTTGGAAGTTGCTGAGCTGGTGTTTGTACAACACTTTGGAATGGAAAGCTCCAAATCAGACAGGTCAGGATTTACCACGGTGTCCCTCAGGTGGGTGACAAAACACCTTGCCAGGGACACATGGAGGTCTGCAGTCCTCATCACTGAGCTGCAGAAATCCAATATTCACCCAGCTTGTTGTTTACTCAATAGATCACGAAACAGTGCCTGTGTGTGGTGTTTATCTGATGGTCCCTAATTTCTGCAGCAATACCTCTGGATATGGGCTGGGGGTTTCACTGCTGGAAGAACGTGCCTGTTTTGACTGAGGAGTAGCTTGACTGATAGCCCCCTTCAAATCCAGAGAATCTGTTTCATCAAACCCTGTGGCCTGTCAGCCGTGGGGGAGTGCTTTGTGGAACAGCAGGAATGGCCAATTCCCCCATTCCTCGTGCAACAAACTGGAGTTGTTGGGATGAGCAGCTCGCAGGACTCAGCAGCTCTCTGAATTAGACACCGAGCATTCTCCCGGGTGGGAAATCAACCTCCTTCATCTCTCGTGTGTTTTAGAATATCAAACCACGTAAGTTTAACCACGATGTGTTGTTCTTGATAACCACAGCAATTGAGCTCTTCCTTGCTGGATTTTTTTAATGTACTCCCCTCTCCACCTTCCTCATTCGCTCCTCAGCATTAAAAAACAAAAATCAGCTCAGCGCACCAATATTTTCTCCGCGGTGAAGTCAGCATAGAATATTAGTGTCCAAAAAGTTGTAAAACAAAAGACTATCATATGTTGCACCTTTTAATCATGTAATTGCTGAGTGACATTTAACTCTGAGGCTTTAAGTTACTCCTTTTCAGCCAGCCTTCTCCTCGTGCCCCTCTCGTCCCTCCCTCCTCCCAGAGCAACCTGCTTTTGCAGAGTAGTGCTTTAACTACACTGAAGTTTGGCTGGGCTTCTACATATTACAGCAGCAACACGAAAGCAAACAATTGAAGTATTTGAGAACAATGAAATATGTATGGCTATCTGTGACAGCCCTATAAAGCAGAGCAATTAGCCGCGTAATCCGAGAAAGCCAAAGCGCCCGGCAGCCCACGGTTCCCTATTAGTTAAATGCTTTTTGTACGTCCTCATCCCATCAAATCAACTAACACTTCCTTTAATTGGTTCATGAATTATACAGCTCGGCTGCATTATAATTTAATCACCAGTAAACATTCCTGGGGCCTGCTGTAAAGTGTATAGCGCTCATTAATTCCTTAATTTCAGCAGATGGAAGGGGAGATCGGATGAACGGTGGCAGTACAGAGCGCCTTGGGCAATGGAAGAAGGAAAAAAAGGTGGGGGGCCGTTTAGATTTTTTAAGGGCTGTCAGAAACTCAATCTGTGAGCTGTCAGCAGCCTGGACCCGCTCCCCCCCTGCCTTCACCCCACCTACCGCTGCAAGTGACTGACGGATTCATATGGAGCCTTGTCAAGCCGTCTTTAAACATCAAGCCAGCGGGTAAACCAAGCCCAATGTAAATTAATTCTTGTCTTACGGGCCCCCCTTTCTCTGTCCCCATGAATATTTCATGGTGGGCAGCATAAATATTAATTCTAATAGCTCTGCACAGTGGTTATTATTTCTGTTTTATGACAAATATTCATAAAATATTCAGGACCCTTTTTTAGAACATTTACACACTTGATTGTGAAATTTCCCAGCTTCCTGGGGACACAGTAAACATATTGGGGTTCTCTTGATGGACTTTTTTCTCTCTTAATTAATACTACGCCACATTAATATTTAATCAGATTTAGTTTTCCTTTCCCCAGAAGTGAACCCTATTACATTTGAGGATTTATTTGACAGTATTTAAACAGGGAATTTTTATTCCCTATTATGAAATTGGTTTCCTTTGACATATATATAAAATGACACATTATAACCCTTTCTTTTATCCCCTCCCCTTGCCCCCAAATCATACACTCTTTTGGTGTCAGTTCTTTTATTTATTTTTACGTACCAAATATCTTACTAACGACAAAAGTTAGTGTTTAAATGTTGGGGGTGGGGGTTAAACATCATTTATTCTAAATTTGATTCTGTTTATTTAATAAGGAATAAAAGTATGGGTTTCCTTGTTAGGAGCAGGAGGTGCTGGAGCAAAGCTGCAGACAGGTAGCAAAGGCATCAGTCCTGAGATGAGTTTGCTGGTGCTTAACCCTGGAGTTGTTGCTCCGCTCCAGATTTGCTTTGCAGAATCTAATTATTGCAGGGCAGGGTTGCAGGGATCTGAGGAAACACGCCTGCATTTGGGGGAGAGGGCTCAGCTTCCTGACCTCGGGCCTCTGGGGCTGCAGAGGCTGTGGATTATCTGAGAAGGGGTTTGATTAACCTTGTGCAGGGCAGAAATCGTGCCAGCCACACTTCTCTAAAGCACTGCTGGCTGCCATCTTATTCTGTGATTCATAAAGCACCGCTGGAATGAACTCCAGGGGGAATGCAAAGATGCTGGAATAACAGCTGAGAGTAAGGAGGAGGCAAAGAATAGAAATGAGGGGAGAAATGTAAAGCAGTTTTGAATGGAGGTGTTAATGCATCCAAGCCACTTATTACACACGGAAAGAGTTAATGTTGCCTCCTCAGAAGAAGCTTTAAAAATGCATCGAAGCCACTCCTACGAAAGCATTTGCTGTGTCTCTGTGTGCCTTTCACTGTGCTCTGTGGGGTTTGCACAGCCCTGAGTCCTGCAGACCACTGCAAGGGCTCTGGCTGCCCAAAGGCCTGGGGTTCCTTGCTGCTGTCGATCCATGGAGCTGCTTTGCTTTATCCCAGCTCCAGAGCCAGCCCATTGTTCTGTCAGACAGGCACCGGTGCTGTTCCCCCTGTGGGAGCTGCTGTGGCACCCTCTGGGACACTGCTGAGCCCCCAGGCTGCTGGGGTGGGACACGGGGGGGACCCTGTCACCTCGATCCAGCTGGGGATGGAAAACATCTACCAGAGTCATTACTCTGCACTGCTGCTGAGGGGAAGGAACATCTGCAGCCACGAAGGATGTTGTTCATCTCACTCCCCTGGCCAGCAGCCACGTCCTGGGAATAGTGCCCCACTTAGCTGCCTTTTGTAGTTATTCGACAGAAATGCATCCATTTGAAAAGATCCAGTGTCTGGAAATAGCTTGTCATCCCATGAATCACTGTAAGAGCTCGATGAGCAAAACACTTGTGCTGATTAACCTGTGTTTTAGTGTTTATGCAGTGCATTTTCCCTCATGGTTGAAACCTAGAGGGTGAAATTACTTCCCAAAATAGAATCAAGCATCTTTCATCAGAAGATATCCCAGAGTTTGAAAGAAATCAGTGAATAAAACCTCCCAACAGCTCCTTCCATAAATAAGAGATAAGGATCATTTTATCCATTGCAGAGACATGCAGGAGGAGTATTTAGGGTAGGGAATAAACTGTGATTTCTGTCCAGTCAGTGGTGCAGCCTCAGCAGAGCCTTTGTAGTCTGGTTACCCATGGGCCAAACACCTGGTGAGAGCTGCAGTGACCCCTGAACAAGCCTGGGGAGAAGGTGGATGGGATCTGTGTGACCAGGTTTAATTTTTAAGAGGGGATTTGGGGATGCAGAATGAAATTGTGGAAATATAACGTGCTTGGGATCCTGTGTCTGGGCCTGGTGCTTGAGAAGAGGCTCAGCCAAGGTTTCAGGTTCAAGGTGTCTTTATTCCCTAGGGAAGGGGACATTCTTTAGGGGAACTGATTGATCCAGGTCGGTATCTCTGGCTGGAAAGTTATCAGAGACAAAACAATCAGCATTTTAGCTGGAATTAGGCACTTGGACTCAAATCTGAACCTCCTTGTAGCTGTCAAGTTGGACCACTAACTTGATTTGTCATATTGTGATCACTCAGTGGTGCTACCCAAGGAAAAGACCTTTTTAAAATGCAGATACTTTTTGTACCTTGACCAAAGCTGCCATCCCGCTCCTGTCTGGCTTGTAAAATCCACAAGTTTGTACAGTTTTGTGCACTTTTGGAAACTTTTAAAACCAAATAATGTGGTCAGTTTTAACAACAGGAGTCTTAGAGTTTATCCAGTTCAGGAGTTTCTAGAGATGGTTTTGTCCCTCTGCCAGTTCAGTCCATGATGCCCCCCAAGGCTTTTCCATGCATTTGTGAGAACTCTGTGATTCCCTTCCCCACCTTCTTTGGCTGCTCTGAGGGATGAGCTTGAGTTTGTGCCAGGGATCACACGAGGATTGTACCTGTGGTGGCCTTTTCGGACCTACTGCATCCTTCCGCTTCAATGGCCTCATCTCTCCCTCAGCTTTATATTTCAATTACTAAACTTGGAGCTGTTGCATTGCCAGAGCAGAGTCCTCCAGGAGAGTTGTTTTCCATGGGGAGTTGTGCCATAGCACCAGGAACACTGTTGATATCTCCGTATGGAGTGAGGTGTTCTGTGTCTTACGAAAGGCACAATTTGTAGCCTTGAATTTGACGTTTTCTATTTGTCTGCCTGGAAAAGGAGGTAACTTTGTGTCTCTTCCTCTCTCTTTCTTTCACTCTCTCCTTCCTGCTCTCTTTGCTCTGATGTAGCTGAGGGTCTGTCAAAGTTCTGCCAGCAAAGTTTGCTGTAACTTTGAGATCACACAGGCATCTGATCTTCACATTCTTTTTATTTTTAAAGCAGACTGATGTGGTACGTTGTAAAGTGCCAGGAGCACTTGCTAATTTAGTAGTTAATGACAGTCACAGAGAGTGTTTTTCCTGCCCCTGGAGAGGTTTTAGACACAGCTGGGGTAGATTTGCCACTATCAATTATGCACAATTTTAAACAAGAATTGGCCAGCAGGGGCCTCTTTTTTTTTGCGGAGTGCAGAGCGTGAAGAATGGGAATATGGCAGCTGGTACCTGCCTGCGACGGGGAAGATATATAGGAGTCAAGAAAATAAGGGAAAGATTAATAGCTTACTATTTTTAAAGTTGCAGTTTCAACTCAAAAGTTTAAAAGCTGCATTAGAAGTGGCCCAGTGTTGGCTGGTGGTGTATTTTTGTTTTAATTCGAGCATCCTAACTTTGTTGCCAAGTTTGATCTGGCCCTGATACAGCCACAAGCAAGTCAGGAGTGTCTGTTTTTAAAAGCCAGGTAGGGATCAGGATCCTCTCCCGGATATCCTGTTGTGTTGTCTTCACATCCTTAAATGAAAACAAGGGATGAATTTGATTTACTGGTATAGATGTAATTTGAATTTTACAGACAATAGTTCTATGAAAAGGGCTTGGCTTTGAGCTCCACTCCACCAGTGTCAATCCAAGTAATGGGAAATGCCAAGGATGAGAATCTGACCCCAGGAAATAGCTCAGGTCTAGAACAGCCAACATCTGGATCCATCTAGGTCAGCCTCATAAAGCAGCTGTGCTTCAATGACAGGAGCTGGCTCCCAGGCAGAGCTTCAGCTCTCTGGAGATGTGAAGGCAGCTGGCAGGGCAGTGCAGCCATCCTG
The DNA here is from genome assembly GCA_013397055.1 of Pachycephala philippinensis. Classification (NCBI taxonomy): domain Eukaryota; kingdom Metazoa; phylum Chordata; class Aves; order Passeriformes; genus Pachycephala; species Pachycephala philippinensis. The sequence continues at coordinate 69,682 of VWZT01013539.1, read as the reverse complement.
GAAAGGGACTGTCCTTAGCAGGAGCACTCCTTATTCCCTGGCACAGGGATTCCAGGATTCAGGCATGCAGCACCTGCTCCTCTTACAGCAGCACTCCTGATTTTTCCCTTACAGGTGTTTGAAGTCAGGGTCGTTATATCCAGAAAACAGGAAAATCACCACCAAATAAATTCTTGTGAGGACAGCGCTGAGCACTGCCAGTTGTTAATAACTTGGATTAAGTGGGTTGGTTGCCATCTGGAACAAATGCAGCCCAGGATTAGCCGAGTGCTGGTGTGTAGGTCACAAATCCTTCCTTCACTTACGGCGTGGTTGGGACATGTTTTTCCAAAAATGCTGTCTCAGATCCGGGGTGAAATAACACCTCTGCCACCCCTGCTCTTCCCTCTCCTCCCTCCGTTTGCCACGGGGAGCATCAGGGTGCCCTGGTGACCTCCAGGCTCTTCGATGACACTGTCTGAATAGCCAGAAGGCAGAAGTGGCTGGAATACTCCTTTGGAATGCCAGATGGCTGCTAGGAAAACAGCGTTACATTCCAGCTGTTAGGGCTGGAACACATTTCATCGCCATCCAAAGGCAGCAAGTTCTCATTTGACTGGGTACACAGTGAAGGTGTCATCATCATTATTAATTTGTTGGAATTTAATCTCTCTAATGTATCTGGAAGCTGCACTAGATTAGATAAGTGATGTCAAGTACAGTGAGGGAGAGGCAGGATTCTGACACACGGATTTTTTTGTGCCTTTTCACATTTGTGTTCACAGTTTTATTATCTACAAAAGCTGACAGGACTGGACCTTTTCCCACATCCCTCTCGTGGGAGATGGAACAAAGGAGAGAGGACAGAACTGTGCTTAGGAATCCCTTGGTTTCACTCGATGGAGTCAGGGGGACATTTGTCCTCAGAGACCTCAGAGGCTGCACCAAGTTTTCCTCAGTCTCCAGCTGGATGCCAGTGATTTTTGGTAGCCTGTAGGTAGATCCTGAGCCTGTGGCACAGGAGTGAGGATTCCTGGTGCCCCTCTGCCCAGCCCTCCCCTCACCCTGCTGCTGACTGACACCACTCCCCTCCTGCAGCTGAACTGGGAGCTCTGGGAGAGGAGCTGTGCTGGATGCTAATCCAGCAGGGTAATGTCGTGTACTTTGATACGAGGCTGTGTTTCCTCGCCTCCCTGTCTACCAATTCTGATGACATCTGTTTCATATTTCCCCTTGATAGGAGTTGTGACACATTACAACATACAAAGCCTGGCTGATTCCTAAAGTGAGCTTTACAGAGGATGCATTGATGTGAGAAAACTGCGTCGCTGTGTGGAAGGGGCCAAGCTCTGCTTGGGGAGGAATCCAGGACTCTCAGGGAGCTGTTCCAGTTACTGCTGGATCAAGGTCATGGGTGCAGCCCTCTGTGTTCCGAGGATTTCCAAGAGAAATCCAAAAAATGTGTTACCTGGGCAGTGGGAGGGTCAGGTTTGTTATGTGATCAGAGTCACAGCAGCCTGAGAGAGGCACAGAGGCCAAATGTTGCTCAGAAGTACCTTGAGGAGCTGCAGGAGATGTATCAGATAGCCAAGGCTAACACTCCCCAGCCTGCATCCATGTAAATAGGCTTTACTCATGTGAGTAAACCTCCTGGGGCTGCATAATAGACTGTGTGGGGTATGTGTCTCCTTCAAAATGGTAATAAAGCTTTCTAATTGGAAGTATTTTAAGTCTAGACTGTAGTTCTGTCAGTGGTTTTCCCCTTCATCTTTTTTTTTTCCTGCTTCTGAACGATTTTAAACTGACAGCCCTGGGGAGTGTTGTTTTCTCTTATCTGTGGGAGATGTGTGGAGTGGCAGGGTAAGGCATCCCACCTTCCCTGGAAGGACCCTTGGATTGGGAGTTTGTGCTGCTGTACAGTGAATTCTGTGTGTGCTGTTACACAATGTGTGGGGGGGAAAAAAAATCCATATTAGCAGGGATGTCTGCACCCTCCCACATCTTCCCCCTACACTCCTCTTTAATGGTGACACCAGACTGGATAATAAGCAGCATCTTGTTTCAGAAAGAAGGGAGTCTCAGACAAGGCTTTCAGAGTTCATTTTGTTGGCAGCTTTTTAAGTGGAGTTTTTTCGGCTCTTCTGTTTCAAATACCATAATACTTTTTGTGTTCCTAACTATGAATTACGACAAGCTTTCTTGATATGCCAGGTTATAATCCTTCAGTGGGTTTGTTTATCTCAGGATATAATAGGAAGCCGTATCAATTATCATGACTGTATAAATGTTGTTCCTCTCTACTAGAATATTCATCTTGAGACATATCATCAGATGTTACCTGTTCTGACAATCACGTTTTTGTGCCATTGTTGGGCAACAGAAACAAAGAAAAACAAAATGTTAAGAGTGTAAGGGATAAAAGAGTGTTGAAACTGTTGTTCTTTTCCTGTCTTTGGAATCTCCAAGATCTTGAATGTTTTATTCCTGGCTGTTATTTTGTTACCACAGTGTGAATAGAAGTCATTATCTGTAAACATTTGAAAAGAGAGATGATTTTCATAACTTTAAATCCTACAAAGGATTCTAGTAATCTGCTATGTGCATGCCGAGGTAAAGCTCAGCCTTTCATCTGGTCTGATCCCACCCAGTCAGTGTAAAATGTTCCTTTGGTGAATGTCTAAACCACGCAGTATCTCCTGTGAGAAGCAGACAAAAATGAAAACAGGAAGCCTGGCCTTGAAGGCAGCAGCAGGAGAAGGTGTGTTGTAAAGAAAGATGTATTTACAGCCTTCAGGTTGTGCTTCGTCGGGAAAAATTATTCTCATAGGTTCAAAGAGAAGCCTTATTTTTTATTTTGTTCTGAGCTAATTGTTAAATGTGATCTCTGTGCAGATCTGCTCTGTCTCCAATAGCTGGGGGACAGGGGATTCGTGTCTGCTCGAGCTCAGCAGTTTGTCAGGAATTTTCTGTTGAGGAGTTTTTGAATATAAAATTAACAGGACCATAATAATGAAACAAAAGGGCAAGGAATCGATGTGAGATGGGCACAGCAGTTCATATGCACCAGTGGGATGTGTCTGGGTGCACGTGGGGCGTGTTGATTTCTGGCTCTGCATCCTTCATCCACTTCAGGGCATTTGTGTCACCTCTGTGGAATGGGTTGGCAAGTCCTGCTCCATCCCCAGTGCAAAGCTGCTCCTGGCGTGGAACCCACCCCGGTGACACCGTGGGGCTGCCTCTCTCAGATGCTGAGCTCAGCATCTCGCTTAGGCTCAGAGGGAATTGCAGATTCTGATCTTCAAATGAAGCATTCAGCATTAATATTTCCTTCCAGCAGTGTCCCCAGCAAGGCCCAGCCGTGCTGAGCTGCTCCCCGTGCCCTGGCAGTGCCAATGGAGGGGACAGGGAATTGTCAGCAGCATCGTGGGGCTCGTGTTCTGTCTGACCACTCATCCTGCTTCCAAGGATGCAGGGCAGGAGTGGGAGAGCAGAGGACTCACTCTGGGGGGAGACAAGGGCAAAAGGAGTGGGAGTGGACTGAAACAGCAAGAGGAAAATCCCTCTCATGGGCACTGGAGGAATGCATCATTCTGGCAGAAAAGCTCTTTCTCTGTCCTTGACAGGAACAGCAGAGGTTTTTATTTACCTTTTGGGGCACGTCACTGTGATTCTGTTTGCTGGTTGGGTTGGGAAGTGGATCCAGAGAAGCTGAGAGGGAAGTGCTGGGTGGTGAGGGGGCTGGGACAGACTGAGAGAGGCTCCAGCTGCAATTCCCCCCTGGTGTCCCCACAGTCAGAGCACACAGCACACACAGGCCCTGTGCCACAGAGCTCCTGCCCTGCTGAGCTGGAGACCAAACAAAACACGAGGAGAAGCTGTGCAGAAATCAATCCTGTGCTCATGCTTGTGACACTGTGGGTTTGGGGGGGACTGCTCTTCGTCTGGGTAAGGATTAACTCACCCTCTGAAGGTCACAAGTGATGTTCTCAGGATGTTAATGCCCTTAATCGTTGTGTTCTCCACAGGGTGTTTTTCTTTAATCTCCCCCACGAGTCCATCATGGAGCGCCTGTCCCAGCGGAGGATTGATCCCGTCACTGGGGAGAGGTGAGCACTCCTGGCTCCTGTGTAACATTTTCCTGACTGCCAGGGAGATGAAAGCACCAAATAGACTTCTTAGAAATCTAAGGAGCTCAGCAGTACTGTACTCCTGCTTGGGGATTCCTTAAAAGAAAAGTTAAAACTTTCATTTGCTCCTGAAGCACCAACCCACCTTCCTGCTTCCAGCTCCTCAGAACAGGGGGGTTCAAATCCTGGTGCCTGAAATCTACAGCAGCAAATAGCTCAGGTCTGACATTGTAATGGTAACTAAATTGGTTGGTAAAATAAGGCTGAGGGAAGATGTCTGAAACCTAGCCTAAATGCGGATGGTTTTCAGACATTCCCATGGGAATTTTGAAGGCTTCCCAGCTGGGGAAAATGGAAACTTGCTGCATTTTACTTTCCCAGGCTCCTGTGATGGTCCTGTCTGCTGGGAGGTATTAATACATTTCCTGCTCGTTTGAGTCCCTGAGTCACTGTAAGGTTGGTTCATCTCACAGGTGTCACATCCCCTTGGCTCAGCAGTGACCTTCTGCTCTCCTGCCTTCCCCACCCCTGATTTCCAGGGAACAAATCACAAATAAATTTATCTTCCCAAATACCTGCTGGAGCTGGCATGTGTTCACAACTTCACCTGTGGTCTGGTTTTATGATTCCCCACACTTAAATTTTAAACCCTTATTTTGCTTTTCTAAAGGCTGAACGCAGCCTATTGCATCAAAGACAAATCCTGAACTCTCAAAGATTAAGGCCATAAAGAGTGGATTTGTCCCAAAGTGATGGATGATTATTCAGACATCTCACTCGAGGTGCTGCATTAACTTGTGACAGCAGCAGTGATTTGCTGTAACTGCTCTCTTTGCTTTAGTAATGAGCGATGTGGTTGTTCAGCAGAAAGGAACAGGCTGAAGCAAATCATTCCCACATCTTTGCATTTCTTATCATTAGGATTAGGCTGTTCAGTGTCTGCTCCAGTTCACACGCTTCCCTCTCCCTCACTCTGGGGTTTATTCCTCACCAATTCTCCGTGAATTGAATTGTTTTAGGTGCTGTGTCTAATCCTTGGCACCGTGTAGAGCCTGCCCCTCTGGCTGCAGGGCAGAGCAGGGGGTGGCCTTCAGCTGATGCCTAAAGAGGCCAGCCTAGAAACAGAGACTGGACAGGAGTAAGGGAATAAAGGTGGATATTTATTTGAAAGGCCTTCAGAGGCACACCCTGGGCAGGCCAAAGGCTGCACCCAAGATGGACCCCGAGTCACGAGTTCTTCACACTTTTATAGCTTTGCTCCATTTGCATCTCAACCCAATTTCACCAATTAAACTTTAGCTAATGATGGAATTTCCCCTCAGCTTGCCCCCCTTCTCAAGATGCTGGGTTACACATTTTGGGCCTAGGCCGGGCTGGGTGTCCTTGGAGAGCAGCCTGGAGAGGCTTTGTTCTGTCTGTCTCAGCATGAGAGAGCAGCAGCTCCCAGGCTGCAGGACACTGCAGAGTTACACACTGGGAATGCAGGATTTGAAACATATAAAAGCTAAAACCTAGGGCATCAATGATTTAGTGCCCTAAATCATTCCCGTGTGGAATGAACTCCATGTCCACATTGTTGGATGCAGCTCTGCAGAGACACAAACTCTGCTTCCCTCCTTGGTTTTGCATCTATCCCAAAAAGTTTCAGAAAATTGGGCTGTACAGGAAGAGAAGTAAACTGGTTTTGTGTTAGGGCAGAGCAGACATTTACTCAGAGTTAGGATTACCAATTCTAACAGAGAATTTAAACACTTGACTGCAAAGGAACTTTTAGAGATTGATGGGAGCCTTTGGCAATGCAGGGACATCATCAGAATTCTTTTGGTGTCAGCTGAGCTGGGCTGTGGCACTGCTACAGGACTCTGAGGATGAGAATCCTCTTTCCTGCTGAAGTAACGGAGGGAACCCACAACTGCGAATTCAGGGAAGCCAAATTCCAGCATGTGGAAAATTAAAAATAACCAAAACCGATCTCAGGTGAATTAACCTCTTTTTACCTTCAGCTACTATATAAAGATATTAGCAACTGAATGTCTAAGAGCCTTAAACACAGTTTAAGGTCCCAGCAATGCTGGACACTGTGTTTAAGTTTAAGGTTAAGCTTTTTTAGATGCTTTTTTAAAGACAGGAATCAAAGCTTACAAGTAAAAGATCTGGAAATGCTTCTGAACCTGGAGCACTGAGCATGTAATAGAGATTTCTCCTTGTGGGAAGCAGATGAACACTGCCAGTGTCACTTCCAGAGAAACCCTTGAGGATCCAGGATTCTTGAGGGCAGCAATGACAGATTACCTGCCCTGAAATTTCCAATCTTTGTTTTAAAACCCCAGCCAGGAGCAGAAAGAGGCCAAGGGACTGTGACAGGAAAAAACATGGAGTATCTCCCATAATGGCTGCTGTGTCCTCAAGCTGGGCTGAAACCATGGCATTTCTTCTCCCCTGCAGGTACCACACTACATTCAGACCAGCTCCCACTCCAGAGATCCAGGCCCGGCTCAGGCAGAACCCCAAAGACCAGGAAGAAAATATTGAGAAGCGCCTGGAAATCTACTACGGGAATGTCAAGGCCCTGGAGGATTTTTACCAAGATGCCTTTTATGTCAATGCTGACCAAGACCCTTATGTTGTCTTTGAGTTCATAGAAAGCTGTATCATTAAGCCCCTTCCATGTAAAAATATTAGAAGTTTATAATTAAAAGGGGTGGTTTCTGGAAGAGTTGATTTTAAATTTTCCCCTGTAATATTTGCAGTCTGGTTGCTGAAGTGGCAGGTTATCACCAGGGAGGAGGAAGTCAGCCAAGCTGTGTTAAATCTGAAGCTCACCAAGGCTGAGTGAAGTACAGAGGGTAAGAAATTGGGCTTTAGGGGAAAGCTTTCTGGCTTTTATTAATGATGAAAGATATGAAACACCATGGCTGGGGAAGTCCTGTGTTTAGTTCAAATATCTTTTTTTGTTTCTGAATATAGTTTTGTCTTCACTATGTAAGACCCATGAAGCCAGTTTGGAGTATTAAAGCTGTGAGATGTGTTTGTGTTTTAATTCTCCACCAAAACCACCCAGGCACTCCCTGCCTCCCTCTGTCCCTGCAAGCAAACACTAAAACAGAGAAAAACAAAGCTCCCAGCTCTGCAGTGAACTTTCTCCACAGTGTTTGAGGTTGGGGGCAGAGGTTTTCACTCTCATGTTAACTCAGATTGGTTAAAAAGTGCTGACAAACCCCTCTGCAGCTGCACTGCCATCCCCATTCTGCAGGGCTGAAAGACTCAGAACAGCTGGACAGGATATCCAGAGCCATGGAGAACTGACTCCTTCATCACTTTCAGACCCCGACCAAGGACATAACGAGCTGCAGGAGCAGGTAGGTCACTAAATTCTGTTTTTCTGGGGTAGCTCAGCTCCCAGCCTGTGGCTGCTCAGGCTGAGCTGTGCCTGGGCACGTTGGTGCCCAGGGTTTGTGGGGTTTTCTTTCCTTCTCTGGCTGGATATGGCAGCAATGAATACTCAGGTGAGTATTTTTACCTGGAAAATCTCTGATGAAAGGCTGCTGGCTGTCTCAGACCCTGGCTGTGGAAATGCACATCCTTAATGCCTGTAAGAAAGGGGAGAGATTTGTGCTGTGGTCAGAGAACAGGGTTGGATGCCTCTGTTATGTGTCCCTCTATTTCTCCCCTATGTGTGAGTGTGAATTCCCCCTGCCAGGGCGTGGGGAGGAGCTTCAGGTTTCTCCTGGAAGCCCCAGAGTGTGGGAAGGTGCAGGCAGAGAGAACAGGCCTCCAGAAGCCTTTTGGGTTTAGGTGACTCCTCTGGTTCTGCTGCTGTCAATAGATTTGGGTCTTTGTTGCTGTCTTTGGCTCTGTGTGCCTAAATCTGTCTGGAGAAATGAAAAATGTACAGGCCAAATTCCTTCTTGCTCCTGTAGAGTAACTTCAGGTGGCAAGAACCTGGTTGTCCAGGTGGGGATATTGTGTTATTTTATGAGAACTGAAAGTCAGAATTTTCAATACTTTTGGGAGGGGAGGGGTGTTGATGAATGGGAACTGGACTTTCCAGCCTTGAGGGCAGCTCTAAAAGTCTCAGAAGAAGTATCTTTGACATCTAAGAAAGGCAAATCCAAGCAATCAGAGTCCCTGGTGCCTCTTGAGCTGAGAAATTCCAGCCTGTAGCACCAGGCTGAGGCAGAGGCTGCTCCCAGGGACAGGGCCCAGCCACAAACTCTCGTGTTCAGCTGGGCAAGGACATCTTTAACAGCCCTACCTGTTACAAATGTGCTGCTCGGTGACTGCTTGGGCAGCTGGGTTTTCTGCCATTGCTATGAAGATGTGCTGCAGCATCCGTGCATAATTGGGAGCCCTTCTATTAATAATACATGGGAAGCTCATCTTGCTAGTATCACCTTCATCTGAGCACTCCTACTAAATATTTTGATAGATGAAATGGGTAGAGAGTGTATTTAAATACTGTTTGTACTGCAGCTAGGGTACAAAAGGGACAGTGCATCTTTAATTAGACAGGTACATCTGCTTAATTAATTTAGCTGTAAAGCCCTTTTTCCTCTTCATTCTTTCATCTATATGCGGATGCTATATTAGTTCCGCTCCGCTGGTTCCATAGAAACTGAGAAAAAGAGCTCAGTCTCATTGAGATGCACTTGGCATGTCTGGGTAGGAGTCTCAGGTCAGTGGTCAACCCCCAAGGGTTTGCAGCAGGCCTGAAGTGCAGAACGTCAGGGTTAGCAGAACATGCTAATACTCATGTAGAACTCTCCCTCAGAAACAACTAAAACAATTGACATTCATTTAATTACTGTAAACGAAACAGCCCCTGCATGACTTTGCATAGTAAAGCCTGTTAATACCAAAAAGGTTCAGTGGGTGGAAGGAGGAATTAGGCTTTTATAATTGGAATGCAACACTTGAAAACCAATTTGGTAACTAGGCGTGATTTTATTAGCATCTTATTCTGGCAAAACAAATGTTGAGCAATGAGAAAAACAAGGTAAAGAGGAGGTGGTAGGAACACAGCAGGGATCAGACGTTACTGATTGCTCAGCTTTGCCCAGCTCTGGAATGGACATCTTCCATCACTCTGCTTCCCAGAGACACTTTGTGGAGAGGGCTGCCTGGAGGTTGTGCTGTACCCTATAAGTCATGCTGTTCATTATGTACTTTAGCAACAAGGTGAGTTTGTCCAACTGTTCCACAAACTTTTGTGTCCACGAGCTCCAGACACCGGATCCTTCAGTGGTGAAAGGGCACTTGAACACCCCCAGCCAGGAGACCCCATCCTCCAGCACCACCTCTGCAGGGACCCCCTGTAGCTCTTGAAGGGTTTCCCTGCTCTCACCTTTCCCTGTGAGGCTTGGATGCTGCTCAGGGCATGGCATTAACGCCCACCTGCTGTGTGGTGAGGTCTCTGAGGAGCGGGAATGGCTCTTCCTCCTCCTCTCTCCTAAAAAATATTTCTTGTCCTTATGTGTGTATTGACAACCATAGTATTTCCTCTCTAGAAATACACAATAGGATTAAGAGGGTGAGCAAACACCAAAGGAGAGGGTGACTGAATGATGAAGTCCCCGAGCCATAAATGAATTGAGGTAAAAGGCAGCAATGAGGTCCCTTGTCACCAATCCCAGAGCAGGGGGTGTAATTTGGAGACACAAGACTGATTCCTTATAATCCCAAAATTCCTCTTTAGTTCCAAGAATGGCATCTAGCACCAAGGCACTAAGACCCTGTACAGTCCAGAGCTCTTCCACTTATCCATCCCTTGGATTAGCCTGGATTTCTTCATCCCAGTGGAGGAGGGATTAGCTCTGTCACCAGTATGAGCAGCACATCTTAAATGCTATCAGAAGCTCCTCATCAAGGACTACGACACCTTAGCTCTGGACAAACAGGATCTCTGCCTGTTAATTCTCAGCTGCAAGAGCAAGTATCATAGTCCTAAAAAAAAAACCAAGAGCATCAGGAACCCTCAGTCTCAGGTGGAATGTTCTCCCTCTGGAGATGAGGGTCCTTGAACAGCCAGTGTTCACCACCAAATGGTGAAGCAAATGAGAACCTCCAACTCTTCACTTGTTTGAAGCATCCTGCAAAACTTGGGCAAGAACTTAGTGAGATAAACTCCAATTCTGTGGGATTTGTTCTTTGAACATTTCACTCGGTGTCTCAAAACAGACTGGACCTTGATAGGAAATGTGTTAGTTTGAGGAAGCAATGCTGATAATGGCAAAATAACACGAGGATCTGGCAGCAGGTTCCTTGCTCCCCTGCTCCCCTTCCCCGTGGGGTGAGAGCAAGGTTTGATCAGGACAATGTGTGGGACGATGCCCCGAGGTGCTGCTGCAGCCCTGCAGGGGCAGGACCCCCCCTGTGTGCCCAGAACTGCTCCTTCAGGAGTCTGAGGCATAGAAGGATTCCTGGAGCAGCCTCAGCGCTCGCTGGGCAGCCAAACCCACCCAGGCCAGCACCAGGGGTTAAATGTTACTGAGTGAGGTGGGCTCTGCTATTCTGGTTAAAAATGCACTTAGGGACAAGTGCTGGTTTACATAAAAACAAAATCCCAGTTCCTCTGTACCTGTTGTGAACAGGTCAGGGTGAGGAGTGAAAGCTTTTTGCTAAAGGATCTCCACTGGCAGACAAAGACAACATTGTTGGCTTTAAAATTCCATTTTCCCAGCAGTCTGAAACCAGGTTAAATAAACTGGCAATGGCAGACTGAGTATCTACTGCCTCGAAACACAGGGAAAATAAACATTAATGCTGCAATGTTAATGTGAGGTGTGCTAGAGCTTCTCCATGGCAAAACATTAAAACCCAGTCCAGGGAAATTCAAGAGAACTGCCAGAAGTGATCAGCAAGAACCAATCTGTTTTCATGTGAACATTTGGGTCAGCCACACTTAAACATTTCAGCAGATCAGGATATTTTTATGGTGTCTAAGCCACAGCCAAAGAAATGATGTTTGACATTTTCTGAAAGCACTGGGATATGGTGCTGCAGGGCTCCCTGCCCGCCTCCACACACAGGAGAATTTCTAAATTGGAGCATTTGCTGATGAACTGGTCATGACTGCCAGGGCAGGGACTTGCAGCTTCCACTTAAAATGCCTTCTCAACCACCACGAATAAACCTCTGCTCAGCTCATGTGGAAATGGATGTTCTGTTCCCCCAAATCCCATCAGCACTGGGAAGTTTTGTTCCAGGTACCAGAGCTGGCCCCAAACTCCACACACGTTGGGTATCAAGCTTACTCCTTCTTTTACTGGATACCAACACGAGCTACATTTCCCTTCTCTGCAGACACACTGAAGTAATTTCAATTTTCAATGCACAGCAATAAAAAACTAAACGTTTCTTTAATACAATTATGGTATCACTTCCAAGGATATTTACAAACAAGGCTAATTATTTTACAGATGAATGTGCTTCTGCTGTTTCTAGGCTACTATAGCAATGTTCTTCTCAATGCATGATCATGCTTAATGCATGAGACACTGAGCAGAAGGACAGCTGACTTCTTTAATGTTTGCCGAAAAAAATTTGCTCCTATTAAAGGTGAAGGAACATTAACAAAATATGCATAGTCATTGAATCGAGGAAACAAGCACCAATCACACATGCACTGGTGGGAGACTGATACTGTCAGCACAATTCCATGATTTCTCAACAGCTGTAGAGCACTTCCCACACAGTGAAAGTGTCAGGAATCACACACAGGGCGACACCTCTGCGATTGGTACTCTGCAGAATGGAAATACACAAACTCAGGATTATTTGACAGCATGGACTGAAGTTAACAAGACAAACTGTACCAAGTAACCACACACATTTGGGAGGTATTATTCCTCTACACTGCATAGGAAATTGAAAAGGATTCTGCTCTCTGTAGGAACAGATGGCAAAAAAAGATGTTTTTTCTGATAGGACAGTTAGAAGGCAAAATAAATTTCTGGGCTTGGCCACTTAAGATGGAGAGGGACTTTCTACAAGAGCCTGGAGTAACAGGACAAGAGGGAATGGCTTCAAAAGGCTTAGATGGGGCATTAGAAAAAAATCCTTCCCTGTGAGGGTGGTGAGGCCCTGGCACAGCCCAGAGAAGCTGTGGCTGCCCCTGGATCCCTGGGAGTGTCCAAGGCCAGGCTGGACAGGGCTGGGAGCACCCTGGGATAGTGGAAGGTGTCCCTGCCCATGGCAGGGGGTGGAATGAGATGAGCTTTATGGTCCCTTCCAACCCAAACCAGTCTGGGATACACAAACAGCTTCACCAGCCTCCTTGGCCTTACCTAGAACGTGTCAGCCATGGTGGGGTTGGGTTTGGGGTGTTCTGTTAGTTTTGGGTTTTATACTGAGTTATTATGAAAAGAAAATCTGTCAGCTGGGAGTGATTCCTTGTGTGTCAGACTTGTGCAAGACTCAACTGCTGTAAGAGGGAGACTCTCAGTTTAATTGATAGTAGTGTTAATTGGTAATGCTTTTGGTAACTGAGTTTCTCTGGAAAAGAGAATTCCTGTTGGTAGAGGATTAAGTGAAACCCAAGGCAAATACATTGGCAAAAGCTGGGAAGGAGTTAGAACTTAGTTCAGAAAGAAAAAAGTGGGGCAAGAGACTTAAGAGCATTGGAAATTTTATATATATGTATATATATTAGTGTTTAAGCTAATTGCTATTAGTTTAATAATTATTACATTTAAAAATTATCCTTACTGATCCCTATTTGACCCAGGCAGTCAATATCACCCTTCTGACTCAAACATTTCTGAGGCAGTTACTTTTCTAGACTTTCAGTGAAATTCATGGAATGGCCAATTTCTCTCATATGGCTGTAATTGGCATCTGCTTCTCTGGGCAAGAAACTGGAACCAGGGATTATTTGGACAGTTCAGTGTTCTACAGGAAATGCCAGTGTTGTTAAAAAGCAAAGGAGAGCACTACAAGCTGGAGCCTTCTCTACCCACCAAGACCATTCAAGAGGCAGCTCCGCTGTTCCCATCCCAGCTTTTGGGAACTGACACTGCTGTCAGGCAGAAAGGACAATTCCCACTGTGCTCAACCCTTCAGTTCCTTGTCAGTGTCCAGCTGCTGAGGCTTCCCTGGGTCCATTTCCAAACAGCTTTAAACTGGCTCTTCCAGGTGTACTCCTGTTTCTGGAGCATGGAATGGGCTTCAGGAGGTTGTAGAGCCTGTGATGTTCTATGTACAGGGCTGTGGACAATGTGTTCCCCTCCATCAGAATCTCTGCTCCTGTCTCTGTATCCTCCCAGGCTGAAGGGAGCTTATGCAGTAGAGAAAATACTTTCAGTCTTGACACAGCTTTTCTCTAGAACACAGGAGAATCACAGAACGTGCAAGGTCCCTGCAATAACCTCTTGATCCATTCAGGATCTGCAAATAAGAAAATAAGTTGTTTTAAGCTGGAGGTAGAGATGAATGGAGGAATGACACCTGAGATGCACAAACTGAACAGGAATCCTGGACAGTCTGTATATATTCACATGCAGGAGTGACTGAGAATTCAGTGAAATCCAACTCTGTTTCTGCCCTGAAATTTCAAGTAATGCCAGTTTAAATTCTACCTCAGCAGGGGACAAAATTAGGGTGAAACACTCCATGCTTTATCCTTACATGCTCACAGCTGTATAGGAAAAAAATTTAAAGGATCACCATGGCACAACTCCAGTGTTCTCATTTTCTATACTGGAATTAGATCCCTCCCATAACACAGTCCTTGGTTCCTGTCTCTTTATCCCCTTTGCAGAACTGGATGCTGATATATTCAACTTGAATATCAAACTAACTGCTGGAGCATTCCAGCACAGATTATGTGTTTACCCAGCTCTCATTAAAATGTGGGATTTATACATCAATTTCTGCAGTCATTTATTTGTAATTAACACGTCATTAATCCCAGACAACACCAGGACACTGTGAAATGCAGAGCTTCACACAGGAACTGCCTAAAAGAGAAGTCAGTGAAACTAATTCAAGCCATTTTGCAGATAAAAATTAAAAAGCCCCAATCCTGCCCCTTTTGCCCACAGGAATATTTTACCTTCTGGGGTTGGGTGCCGTGCAATGCTGTCGTGAAGCAAACACCTCCTGTACACCAAACTCTGGCAGGACTGGTAGGTTAGAAAGCACCTGTGAAAGGACAAGTAGTTTTACCAAGAGGTTTGGGGTTTATTGTTTTATGACCTGCTCCTGTGCCCTGACTGGAGGCTGGGTTCTGTTCTCAATTGCTTTCTGAGAGTAAAGGCAGTAATGAACCACATTAAATATGAAAATTAATAATTTATTAATTCAGGTAAATGAAACTTCCCAAGTGTACCAAATTGCATACGGACACCAAAATGAAAGGTCAAAAATCAATATATCATTGGCCGAAAGCATTTTAGCATACAGCAGAGGAGGTGAAAAGCCTGAGGCCCTACTGCACAGGGAAGAACCAGGGTGTCCTTCAGGCCATGATTATTTACCCAAACTAGCACATAAAACCTGTTAGGCAGAGTTTTTCCTTTGTGACAAACCAGTGACTTGCCAAGGCTCCAGGGACAATCTCCATGTACCCCCACACTGGTACAGGAAGATTTCATTTTCTAGATGTTCCAGAATTTGTCTGACTTCTCAATGTGCCTATTCTCAATCATTTCTTGTTAAACTGCTTTTGTTTTCAAATGCTGAAGGAGCTTGAACAAACCCTCCTTCAAGTGATGTTCCAAAGGATGACTTATCCTTTATTTCCCTTGCCTGCTTTCTCCCTGACCACATATTCCCCCACTTGGGAAAAAATAGATGCTCAAACGCATTTTATTATAAAAACATTCTCCTGCTAAGAGAACCAAATCCAACCCCCAGTGCCCTGGCTCTTATGGAAGAGGACAAAAGAAACAGCAGCATGGATAAGATGCTTCATGCCCTTTCACTCCAGTACTAACAAGTGGTTTAGTGAGCTCTCAAAGTATGTTTAATTATGCAGAGGAGGGGAAAAGCTCTGTGAGAGCCCGTTACCTGAGCCAAATGTGGCCATTGGAGCACACAGCCTGCTTGCGGTCGGTGAAGGGCAGGATCTCCTTGCACAAACTGCAGTGCTCGGGGAAGGTCTGTTTGTTCATCTTCTTCAGGATGTGCCCAATCAGCACCTGCAACACACAGGAGGCACTCAGTGACACAGCCCAGGGTGGGAACACCTCGCTGTGATTTCAGAGTGACACAGAATGCGCTGAAACCCAAGAAATCAAAGTGTAAGAAATACAAAACATCAGTAAGCACTCATTTATTCTCCTTTTGTTCTCCTGAAGATTTCTGTCCCACAGTAAAGAAATACCTTAGAAACAGTAATTCCTTGCAAATGTTAAAAGTACTGAAAGAACTGATATCACACCACTGACCACTACAGCAATGCTTTCCCTCAGGCCTATCACAGTGGATGTGCAAAAAAAAATTCCTGTTCAGAAATTACCTGGATGTCTTCAGCAGTCAGCTGGGAGTACAACGTTTATAGCAGAACATTTATGTGATCAAATTTGTCTGTGACATTTCAATAGATATAAACCACATCCCAGGGACCTTTTAAGTGTGACAGCAAAGTGAATAGATAAAATACAATTTAGAAACCGCTTTTCATCACCATAAAAAAGAAACAAGATTCTTCTAAGATAAGAAAAGCAACCTCTCAAACCTTCAATTCGTAGTAATTGGATGCTAGAACAACCCAGCAGTTGTGCCAGAGCACTTTCCTAGTGAATTACTGATGGCCACACTTGGCTGTGATGCCAGCAGGGAGAACACCACACTACATCAGTCATGGACGTGTGCTTCCTTCCTGTCATTCTGGATGCAATATAAAGGCTGATTTTTAGAGTTCAAGTGATTTAAGGACTTGGGTATGAAAAGAACTGTTCTCTGCTCATACAAAGAGGTGCAGAGATACCTGAACCATTTCTGTCATTGAGTTTTAAGAGCTGGGAGGCTGATGCAGTGTTCCCACCACAGCTGCCTTTGTCTCCCCTCTGTATTCAGAGCACTCCACTGGCCTGTGCGGGCTTCACTGGCCACTGACTTCCTGCCACAAAGGCTTACCCTGCACAGTGCAACAGTCAGGATACTGTCCTCAGGCTTTGACATTGGTAGGGACACTGCGAGTTTGGGACGAGTTCCTATCATGCCAAGCATTAAGTTATGCTCGTTAATTGTAGTGCAGTAAGTGACAGCGTGCCTGAAAGCCCTGGCCATGTGTGTTGTAACAAAGGTATTCAGTCAGCTTGGTTAACTGAATGTCCTGCATGAAGTTCTGAATCACTGGGTTTAACTCATAGAACACAATCACTTTCTGACCCTCTGGAACTGATCTTTGCACTGAAGGCTCAGGGAGTGGTGACAACACCTGATGAACTACCTGAACAATTTCAGAACAGAGACTTTTGCAGCTCTTACATTAGAACCACAGTGTGATTCACTAGAGGAAATACATCTGAAGTTTAGTTGTGTAAAAATGATGGATTAAATAAGCTTAGTCATGAAAGCAAACATCCCTCAGTCAGTTCATGTTCTAAACCCACTGACAGCAGCACAATAACCCACTCCTCTCCCCTGTTCTGCAAAAACTCAGGCATCATTATTCTTTATTGTACCTGACCCAAATTTCAACATCTGTATTTACACGTCCTCCCACTTCACAATATCAAGGAAGGACAATTTAAGCTGAATGCTCTACAGAATCTGACTGGCAAGGCTGACAGACTCCAGCTCTCTTTCCCAGCCCAGCTGTATTTTCAGGAGGGGGGAGAAGGAACTGACTGTGACACAGAATCCCCCGAGCAGAGGTGCCACTTACTCGTGCTGTTCTGTCATCGTAGCCATCGTCGGACATTAAGAAGTCACAGACTCCTCTGGTGGGAATGCTGGTGTTTTCTGTAATCCACGTGTGCAGATAAACTTCTCCCAACACCCGTTTCATGTGTTCTCGTGTCAAGTGCATTTCTACGGCCTCAATCTGGGCCTGTATTTCAAGCAGCTTTTCTACCATTGGCTCGCGGCCTCCAGTGTCACTTGACTGATGGAGAGAATCCTCATCAATGTCCACACCTTTGCCTGTGTCCCCCAGGCTCTGCTTGCTGGCTTGTTTCGAAGTTCCTTCCTCTTGATCATCTTCAGTGCTGCCCATCCCAGGGGAATCTGATATCAAGATTTTGGCATCCTCATGTGAAGGTTTCCACGTGACCTCTGAGGGGGCTTTCTGCATCGACTGGTACAAAATCCTCAAGAGAAACAGCTTAAACCTCCAGAAGTAAGTGGAACCACAGCTCTCTATCTTTTTATCCAGTGCTTCCTGTAAGAACTGAGGAATATGCTTATCCTTCAAGATTTTCCAGCGTACAAGATCCGTCAAGTCCACTTGCCGGAAAAGGTTCTGAACAGAAGATTCCAAGAGCTGTGCAGCTGCCTCCTCAAAAGTCTTGAGGGTGACAAACTGAACTTGGTAGTTTTTGTTGACGGGGTGCAGCCCGTTGGCCATGCCCTCGGTGGTGATGACTGCCAGGTATGCCCCACACGGGCTGACGGCAATTCCATGAGTCCTGACGGAGCCAAACACCTCCGAGAGCTTTATCAGCTGGTGCTCAAACTTTAAAGCAACGTCTGTGAATATGGGGATGAGCTGCCTGACCTTGCCGTCGCTGGAGCAGGTGTACACCGTGCCGTTCTGCTTGTCCGCGGTCATGGAGACAATGGGCAAGGAGTGGAGCCCCGTGACATGGGAATTGTGGACGTTCAGCCCTGCTTTGGATATCAACAGGAGGCACCAGAACACGTAAGGGCCTCTCGCAGCCACCACCAGGCTACAGCTGCATTTCTGGTAGGGGTGGTAGAGAGGGATACATTTGATGCTGTGCACGGGCAGCTGGTCCATCTCCTGCCACAAGACCACGGGCTGTCTCAGCGTGAAGTAGCCTTTGACCGCCTTGAGGTTGACGGGGATGATCTTCACCGGGCCGTACGCACTTCCCACAATCAGCCCGCTCATCTTCCTGTTGTTGTGCTCGTATTCCCACCAGGACAACACGCTGGGGGAGCTTATTCCAGACTCTATGGTATTGCAGGAAGTGATGGATTCTTTCCCCAGAAAGGGCAGCTGGAACTGCCACACGGCGATGTTGCCGTTCTCGAAGAGCACCGCCAGGAGCACGCTGCCCACGTCGCGGCACTCGTTGTTGTGCTTGACCTGCTGGGTGGTGCAGATGCCCGACCACTCCATGCGCACCGGGGTCTGCATGCTGTGCCGCCGCTGGAACTCGGCAAAGTCCCCCAGCTCCCCGCAGGGAGTGTCAGCCTTACACAGTTTGTAACTGGCCTCAAACAGGCGCTCGCCGTACAGCTCGGTCAGGTCCACCAGCTGCACCCACTGCAGCCTGTTGAGGTTGGCGTGGATGGTCAGGCGGTTGTCCATGGTCAGGGCTGCCAGCAGGCACCTCCCGTTGGCGTCGCAGCCCAGAGGGGACCAGCTGGAATATTTGAAGCCCCGCATGGGTGTCAGGGACTTCCCCTCGGGGTTGAACACTCGGTCCAGCATAAACGCCTGGCTGACGGTTGGATCCACTGAGCTGGCAAACTTCTCCTTACATTCAGCCACCTCCTTCTTGGGGCCAACCTAAAAGAGAACCAAAAGAACCTTTAGAACAATTGTACAGCTGGTTTTTTAGGAAGCCTTTCCTGGAATTAATCCCTCTTGAAACAGAGCATCCCCAATCACAACCTACACTACACTGTTCCAACGGTTAATTAATGTCATTCCTAAAGACTTCAGCTTCATTAATGCCCTGAATTTGCATAGTTTTGACTCTCAGCTATTGAATTTTTGTCTGCTGAATCAAAGAGCCTGTTTTCATACTTCTGTTCTCTTAAACATACCTGGCATGATATTTAATCTGTAAAGCACTCAATATTTCACCTCCACTCCATATTCTCAGCACTGTTTTGGAAAATCAGATTCACAACAACAAAAGTACTATTTAATAAGATATTCACCCACATCTGCCATCTTTGTGAAAAGGCAGATGTTCCCCTGAAGGCCAGAGGAACCCCTGCTGCCAAAATCCTTCAGCTTAGGTAGCAATATAAACAAATATTTCTACTTAAAAGTGTAGTGAAATAACTGTTCTGAAGCTCAAGTGATTCTTAGAAAAACTGCTGAACTTCAGAATCCCTGGACATCACTGGGATATGGTTTTCTCTCCCTTGTGCTTTTAAAACACGAGAGCCTGCAGCAAATTCTGGGCAGGGCAGGGGCAGCCCCGAGGCAGCTCCCAGAGGGGGATCAGAATCCCGGGATGGGTCAGGCTGGAAGGGATCACAGTGGGGGATACTCCAGACCCTCTCTGGATTCTGTTCCAGTGCTCGGTCGCTGCACAGGGAAGAAGTTCTTTCTCATGTTCAGGTGGAGCTTGCTGTCTATCAGTTTATGCCCGTTTCTCTTGTCTTATTGCTTGGCACCATCGGGAAAAACCACAGAATCATTAAAGTTGGAAAAGACTCTGAGATCACCGAGTCCAACCTGTGACCGATCACCGCCCTGTCACCCAGCCCAGAGCACTGAGTGCCTCGTCCAGTCGTTCCCTAAACACCTCCAGGAAGGATGACTCCAAACCTCCCTGGGGAGCCCATTCCAAAGTCTAATCACCCTTCCTGTGAGGAAATTCCTCCTGATGTCCAACCTGAACCTCTGCTGGCCCCCTCTTCTTGCCACCTCGCCCTTTAGATATTGATACACATTGCCGAGGCCGTGCCGGGCGCTCACCTTGAGCATGCAGGCGGCGCCGGGCGCGGGCACGGCGGTGCG
>VWZT01013539.1:606-49220 GCA_013397055.1 Pachycephala philippinensis | reverse complement strand
AAGGCAAGGCAAGGCAAGGCAAGGCAAGGCAAGGCAAGGGAAGGCAAGGGAAGGCAAGGGAAGGGAAGGGAAGGGAAGGGTGTGGGGTCTGCGGGGCACGGGACCCTGCGGGACGTGGGAGACGGGGCACGGAACCGTGCGGGACACGGGATCCTGCGGGACCGGGGACACTTCGGGGCACGGGACCCTGCGGGGCCGTGACCGGGCGGGGAGACAGCGTCCCACAAGTTGTTAAATGGAGCCTTTGGCTTCCCCCGCCCGAGCCGGGGCTGATCCGGCACCGGGGCTCGCAGGTGCTCCCCGGGCGGGGGTCGCGGGATCGGGCAGGTCCGAGCCCCAGGAGCTGATGCGGTGCGGGCAGACGGCGCTGCCCGGACTCCCCGTGTTACCTTTGGCGGGCTGTGGGTGATGTTCTCCCAGCCCTCTGCTCCGTCTCCAGGGACTTTAAAATGCTTTTGAGAGAAATATTTTAAAGCATGTTCTGCTCAGTCACTGGAGAAGTTGAATGAAATCATTTAGGGATGAGCACTGGATATGGCTTCAGACTGCTGTTTGCATTACAGCAGTGCCAGAAGTCTCAGGCGTGGTGGTGGATCTGTTGGAGAAGGAGTTGTGTAGCTGTAGAAGCCAACTTTGATTTCTTTAGTCGTGGAGTGGGTGATTCCAAAAATACGGCTCTGCTGTGGGCTGATGTTTGTGTGTTAGCTGCCAGTCTCTGATGACTCTGGTTTGTTTGTTCACTTTAAAGCAATCTGGCGCTCTGAAAAGGAAACTCCCGTCACCACATGGAAACCCACCCGTGAAACGCAAACGTAAATTATCCACAAACACCTTCAGGAAGGGGACCACAGAAGCTGACAGGAGGGAGGAGGGACGCTCCGCACAAAAACCTGTTCCTAAGAAGCAGTTGACCAACAACCAGAATGAAAGACAGAAGAACAAACCTTTCATTAAGACATCCAGCCTGTTTAAAAACAACCCAGACATCCCAGAAATTCAGAGGTATTTTAGGCAAATGGGAGGGAAAAAACCCTTTCAGGGTCTTGAATTCTTGCCCTTGCTCAGCAGAGCAGTTGCTTGGTAGATGTGGTTTCATTGCTGAGTACGTAGAATGCTGTTGTATCATTTTTAACCCTGATGTGTGTTTTGTTTTTGCTTCCCCTAACTCAGAAAAGAAGTGCAGCAGGTGCAAGAAAATGTTTTCACTACAGATTCCTTCAGCCAGCTGGACCTCCACCCACATCTGGTGAGTGGCAGGAAGGCCTACATGCCTCAGAAACAAGGATTTTTGGGTGGGGGTAGGTCAGAGAGCTGAGAGATGCCCCTTTATTCATGGTTACCTGGACAGGCTTGCTGGTACTTCACCTGATTTTGTCACTCAAGGTGCTTGCCCATGTCCTGACCTGTCCCCAGACACAGTCCCAGCACCCTTCACTGTTTGCAGCTGTAATACCAAAAAACCACAGAAAAGCAGCAATGGTGTAATTCTGATTAACTAAGAAGTATTTTGAGGACATGGGAACTTTATATCCTGTTGCCCTGGAGCACTTATGTAGGGAATAAACATCATTCTTTTGTGTTTTGCTCTATTTTGTACTACAAAAAATAACAAAAGGAACAGTTTGACAATACAACCTTTACTTCTCTTTATTGTCTCTCTAGATCTCCACAATAAACACGGTCCTAAATATATGTAGCATGACCAGGTAAGGAAATCAATATAAAAACTTTGTACTTTACCCCTAAAAGCCATCATTATATGTAATTGGCTTGTGAAGACCACACTGTCCCATTTGCTATTGGGTTTGTAGGGAGTCCTGCCTTCTGGTTTGGTACTTGGTACATAAACCCATGTGGTTGAATTTATCACATCTGATGCCTGTCCAGTGGCTGTGCTTAGAAGTCACCTCAGCTGATGTAGCTGCACAGCAGAGATGAGTGTGAGAAATTTGGGGTAAAGACTTCTCACACAGTCACTGCATGTTAAAACCTTAGGATTCTATCCTGTGTTGCATCTGCATTTCTTGCCCTGTTTTGTTTGTCACCCAGTGTTCAGAAGCAAACAATCCCTGTGCTCCTGCAAGGCAGAGATGCCCTGGTGAGATCTCAGACTGGTTCAGGTCAGTGTTGAACTGTCACTGTCCCTCCTTAGGGTGTGTCAACTGGATTTATTTTGGTAGATCTTACTGGGATACCACCCCCTCTCTTTTCTAATTGACCCTTTATTGAATTGCTTGTCAATCTTCCATTCTGGAAACTTTCTACTTAATAGAAACTTCTCCAGACTTTGTCTGAGTTTAAGAATGGTGGGGCAAATGGTGCTTTGGTTTGCTGGAGTGTTGTGATTGCCACATATTTTTTTTAATGGAAAGTTTTCCTATTTTCTCCCTTTTAAAAAGGTAAAACTCTTGCGTATGGGATTCCACTTGTACAGTCTTTGCAAGGAATGGAATCCAAAATACAGGTAGGTCTAACAGCACTAAGTATATTTGCTTCTGATATTAAGTAATAAAAATAAAATCCAGCTCTTGTAGTCATTATTGTCTCTTTTCCATACAAGCAGTCTGTATTCCCCTTTATTTGTACATGTGACAGATGGAATTTTCCGGTTCTGTTGGAATGTGGATGGTACAAGTTCAGTGTTAGCCATTCCCCATTGCTCCAAGCAGCAGGATAAATTGGAAATGGGCTAAATTATCAGGTTTGGAGAAGGTAGAGAGCAGAAGAAATGGTCTGGAAGCTGGGAGAACTGAAAACAAAGGTTATTGCCATGTCTTTAGGGGGAGTAAGTTTTTAATCTTTGGCATGGAGTGGGATTGGATAATTGCTCCCAGTTTGGATCATACACCAGAAAATGCTGCTGCAGATCTTGTGCATTTTATGGAAAGAGATCACCCTGACTGAAGGGTTGAAGCATTTCCAGCCCATCTTGGATTGTCACTCCCTGCAGC
Organism: Pachycephala philippinensis; assembly: GCA_013397055.1. Taxonomy (NCBI): domain Eukaryota; kingdom Metazoa; phylum Chordata; class Aves; order Passeriformes; genus Pachycephala; species Pachycephala philippinensis. The sequence goes on along the minus strand of VWZT01013539.1, from coordinate 46,269 downwards.
TGCTACCTACAGATTGTTGCTGTGCATCAGACAGGAGAGCATCCCTGCATTGTTGCTGTGCTCAGTCAGGAGAGCATTCCCTGCATTGTAGCTGTGCATCAGACAGGAGAGCATCCCTGCATTGTTGCTGTGCTCAGTCAGGAGAGCATTCCCTGCATTGTAGCTGTGCTCAGTCAGGAGAGCATCCCTGCATTGTTGCTGTGCTCAGTCAGGAGAGCATCCCTGCGTTGTTGCTGTGCTCAAACAAGAGATCGTCCCTGCAGCTCAGAAAAACAGAGGATTGAGACAATGTGTGTGCAATAAAATGTTGGGTTTGAGTGTGAGCAGCTTTCCCAGCAGGGAGGAGAAGGCAGTGCAAGATTGATATGTGGAAGACCTGATTTTTTTTAAAAGCTGTGGGGCAGAAATACCCCAAAATGTGTGCAGACTTGCACTAAAGCCCTTGAGAAGCCTCAGTGTTGGCTGACAGGGAGGTGTGGAAGGGCTGCTCAGTGCTGCCTTCTCTCAGAGGCCCTGCTCTTGTGTGTTCACAGCGCAGCGATGGGCCCTACGCGCTCGTGCTCGTCCCGACCAGGGAGGTAGGTGCCTTTTCCTTTCTCAGGCTATTTGAACACTGATTTTTGCTGTGTAGCTGTGGATCCACCAGGGAAGGTGAACTCTAAAGTTAGAAAACACTGTCAGCCTTCTGCTGAGGTCTCGCCCTCACAGAGTGTTGTCACTTTTGTTCAGTGCCAACCAGAGTAAGAAAGAAGGAGTTTCTAAGTTCTCCTCCTGCAGTTGGAAATCTCTGTGAAGGCTGCAGAACCTCTCTGGCTCAGTGCATACCTCATGCCTCACTCACACAGTGGAATGAGTAAAACCAATTAATTCAGCTTTGCAAATGTGTAGGTTTATACAAACATTTCATTTTTAAAGCTGTTTTTTCAAATTCATAAGTGAATGCTGAACCTGAGGCCTCTAAGAGGTGGTTTCTCCATTGAACTCTTCTATTTAATTTATATTATTTGCAATTGCAAACACAGTGTCAGAGGAGGGTATCAACCTTTTACTTTTTTTTTTTCTGATATGTCAAATGGTAATAACTTCCATGTGGAAAATTGATCGCAGGTATCTCATTTGGGGTCCAGTATTTTATGCAACCTGCAGTGCAATATCTCTGCTCTGTTCCCTGAAAGGAGAAGGCTCTGAAGCTATTTAAATTTTTACGGCAACAACTTACTGCCTCTTTAGGATGCCACGTGAATACTAAGCATGGAAGAAACTGTGTAAGCTCGTTTAAAGGGCTGCCATTGAGAGTGCTTAGGAAGATAATTTGTAATTACAATTGGTATTACTTTGTATTGGAAGCAATAACCTTTGAGCAAAGAAAGGCAGAGATAGAAAGACCCAGTGGCACAATCAGTCCGTGGGTCAGGTGAGGGAACAGTGAGGGCTGCCAGAAGATAATTGATGTGTTTCCTTTTCATGGTGGGTTTTTTCCAGAATTTCTATAATTTTCCCTTTTATTCTTCCTCCAGAGCAAAATCTTCTGTGCCTGTAGATTGTTTGCTCCCCGGGGCATTCAGGGAAGCCAGCAGAAGTCTCTCTTGTCCTGAGAGTTGGCTCGTGGAGCTGAGCCAGTAGAGAGGTTTTTGAACAGGTCACAATATAATAAAAGAGAGATTGTTCAAGAGAAAAAAATTAATAAGCAGCTTCTAAAAGTAAAATTAAGGATGCATTTAGAATTCTGATATACATAACTTGATCAACTTACAGATTTTTGAGCCATAGGGATTTTAGTGAATGTTTCCTGCTGAAACAGGAAACTTTTTAGTCCAGAGAGACTTTGGCAGAGCTCATTTTCTTTTGTTGATTTCCATAGCTTGCACTCCAAAGTTTTGATACGATCCAGAAACTACTTAAGGTAAGAATGCAATGCTCTGTGTTCTTATTCCTGTAAGGGGCTAAACAACTTCAGTTCCTGTGAATTCAGCTGGAGGTTTAAGGAAATGCAGCACCTGGCAAGATGTATGGTCCTTAAAGATAAATGTGTTTAAGTGTGTGATTTCCCTGTGGCATGTTTTAAATTATTACATGAGCAATTAAGTGATTAATTATGGCACCCTAGTTGCACATGTGCTGATAAACAAGCATAGTTGATTTTCACAGCCATTTGTTTTTAGAAATACCTTTCATTGTCTCAGGCTGAGTTATGAATGGAAAGTCTCGTGGTGACAAGGACCGTTTTACTGAAACTAATACTGGACAGATGGGTTTCAGATGGGGAGTAGGACTTGCTGAACTGCTTTGCCAGCTGAATGACTGGAGAAATGAGAAGGCTTTTAAAATCATTAAATGATAGTGCTTTCCTTGTAATTGAGGCAGAGTATCTAGCATTGGGCTAGAAGGTGTTTAAATCATTTATTTATCTGATCCATATTTCCACCCCCTCTTCATTTTTCCTTGGAATAATAGGGTACTTCCTTATTATTTATAAGTCTTATAAATTTATAAGTCTTAAAAAGAGACTTGTCTTTTTTTAGTGCTGGAGCTGTGATCACATCACACGCTCGCTGCTGTCAGCCCCATCCTCTCTCTTTTTGCCAAGAAACATCATTTTTTGATTAGGCTTTGTCTTGTTATTAAGAAGAGTCATTGCTCGTCTTGGTTTTCTTTCCTGTAGCCATTTACCTGGATTGTGCCTGGAGTGCTAATGGGGGGAGAAAAGAGAAAATCAGAAAAAGCCAGGTAGGAAACCAACTTCTTAAATTGTATTTTGGGTCCTTCTGCTCTACAGAGCCTTTATGTGTTACTCTTCTTCGGATTGTTTTTCTTACTGGGAGGGAGGATGGTGAGCTTGGATCAAGCTGTGATCCCCTGGGTCTTACACAGGCACAGTGGCTGGGTCAGCAGGAAACATTCACTTCCCCCAGTTGGATCTGTTTCTAAAATGTTGATGAGCCTTCTGAGAAGATGATCTCTTGTGTCAGTATTTTTTTTTCCCCTCTCCTGACAAACACCTGTATTTGCTTACCACCAAGTGCTGCCTACAGTATTTGTTATGGGGGAAATTGCTTTCTGGAGAAGAGATTTCCTGGTGTTAAAAATCCCTTTCTTTCCCCTTTTCAAGAATTGAATTGTAAGCTGGTAATCCAAAATGGAATTTTCATTTCTCTCTATATAAGCATACACAAAAAGAAGTTTACTCTTGACAGTAAAACAAGTACTCAATTAGAAAAGAAAACCTAGCAGGGGTGTGTTTCTTTTTTTTTTTTTAGTACTGTTAATATTTCTTTCCACCCTGTCCTTGGCACTGAGTGTGCCTCTGAGTATCAGACTATCAGTGATGATTAAGGATAAATTTTAGCTGGGCAAAAAAATTCAGTTTTAATCAGTGAGAAAGTGCTGTCCTTGAATTTGCTGTGGCACTTTTCACCTCTGTAGGTTCCAGTTCCTCGCTCTGGGTCCTATTCCATGCTAACCTGCATGGGGTTGGTTTTTCTTCTTTTTTTTCTCTTACCTGGGTTTTAATTTTTGTTTTTGAATCTGCACAGATTACGGAAAGGGATAAACATTCTCATTTCCACTCCTGGCCGCCTGGTTGATCACATCAAGTCCACAGAATGCATTCATTTCCGTCACACTCAGTGGCTGATTATTGATGAAGCAGACAGGTAAACTTAGATATGGAAAATTATTACAATACCCTCTGCAGCATAATTCACTAAATATTAAAAAAAACTATGAGAGAGAGTGTGATCTTAAGCCACTCATGCTCAGTGGCCTCAGCCAAGCACCAGATGTCTGGGATTAGGACGAAATGCCCACTTTGGACAGATTGTTGGACAATTATTCATTGCAAAGATGTCATGGAGTATTAAGACTTTCTGCAGCACCTTTAACCATCTCTGCTGTTCCTTAGGATCCTGGACCTGGGCTTTGAGAAGGATGTGGCTGTGATCCTGAACGCTTTAAACGCTGAGAGAGAGACACGTCAGAACGTGCTGCTCTCAGCCACCCTCACCGAAGGTGGGTTGTGGACAGATGGGGGCTCTTGTAGCTGAATAATGCACAGGCAACTGCTGAATAGTTGGTTGGATCTGCCTCTATTACAGCCCAGCCTGAAGCCCTTTGCAGGAGTGGAATAATGCCTGTTAATTTCTTTGGCTTATGGTACTTCCTTCATTACTGGAATTTCTGTCAGTGTATGTACTTCCATGGTCTCCACATATGCCTCCCAAATTCCATAGCAAAGTCACCATGAACCTGGAAGTTCATTTGTTTGCTTTACAAATGCAGAATTAAGGCAAAAAGCTAATGGCAAGAGAGATGTTGTGTGCTTTGCTCTGTATCATACAAGCTGTCAGCTGCTGAGGCAGGAACTGAACCAGGCCTCCTGACTCCTGCACTCTTGACAGAGTGAAGATCTGCTGGGATTTTCCCACACACATTTAAAAGCAGGCCTGCCAAATGCTGTCTGTCCACAAAGACATTTATGTACTGTAAGACAGCCTAGTCAGCTGAAGTAGTGTCTTGTGAAGGTTCTGGTGGAGTCCACAGCAGCTAAGGCTGGTAAGCCCTGAAAAGGCTGAGGCTTGTGGGAGGGTTCTGTCAGTGTCTGAGGGTGGCTCACTGGGTGCTTGCCCTTCACTCCTTTTCCCTGGAGTTGTGTTAGTTGGTTTTTCCTGTGAGCACATCATCCCAGCCCAGACTGGGCCTCACGCACCTCTCATTTCCTGTGGTTTAGGGGTAACACGCCTGGCCGATATCAGCTTGAATGACCCCGTCAGCATTTCCATAGCAGATGAAATCCAGAAGGTGTCTGAACCAGCATCTCAAACAGATAAGGAAGCCAGCAGTTCATCAAACTGCATGGAGCAGGAAAACTTTGCTGTTCCAGACACACTGCAGCAGTATGTCATGATGGTCCCCAGCAAACTGAGGCTTGTCACGTTAGCAGCTTTTATCCTGCAGAAATGCAAGGTGAGACTCTGTTTGCATTTATATTACTAAGTAGCCCTTTGCCCTTCCCAACTCCTTTATCTGTTCCTCTGTCGAGGATAGCATGGATTAGATCCAGGGCTTTGAAGTGCATCTTGAACCACAAGAGAGCTGAGGTGCTGTTGTGTCTTTCATGCTGGCAGAGACATCCCTGTGCAACGTGTACTCATTCTTCTTTTGTGGGCTCACTGTTTGGTGTCAGACTCTCTAATCCTTTCCCAGATAATTATATCTCCAGAAGTGTAAGCCACCTGGATCCTTTAATGATCGGGGAATTGGGAGAGGCCTTTGGAAGTGGTCATGTGCAATCCTCTTGTTTTTCTTGCAGTTCGAAAAGCGCCACAAGATGATCATCTTTTTCTCCAGCTGTGAACAAGTGGAATTCTACCACGAGCTCCTTGTAAAGGTTCTTTCAGGAGGGTCAGAGTCAGAACAACCTGGACGTTCATCCCTCTCCTCTGTGAGCTCACAGTTTCTACGTCTGCACGGCGACATGGAACAGGAAGTAAGCACTCTCTAAATGTCAGGATCCGCAGTTTTATTCCTTATTCCCTATGATTTATTATGTGGCTATTTTGGGGAGGAGGGCAGAAGAGAGGACAGAGAGTCATTTCACCTCTAGGGGCCTCACTCTTCCATCTGCTAATGAGAATAAAGATATTGTCCCATTTCTGGAAAGTGCCTTGGTAGCTGTATCTGAAAAACACACCTGAAGAGGGAAATGTGTTATTTCAGCAGGCAGAGCAGCCATTCTCTATTCCCAGTGGGTGCACTAAACCATTTATGTCTCTATGGTTCTCTCTCATGCAGTCAAGACAGACTTTTAATGCCAAAGGAAAACCTTATCCAAGCCCCAAAACATTACTGTCTAGTAAGTTGCCCCCATTACGTGAGGCTGGAGCAGTTTGGCTTTGGGTTTGAAGAACAGTGTCTTGACAGCTTGCTGTTTTCCCTGGGATGGAATAATAGCATTATAACAGTGATTACCCTAAAATAGGTTTAGGTTTTAGCCAGAGAGGCCCGAGTGGAGAGGTTGGAGCTTGCTACAGAGGGCTGAGAGGCCAGGAGGAGAGTGTCAGATGAACTGTCGCTGCAGAGCTTCCCTCAAGAGCTGAGAGACCTCCCTTGGAAGTTCAGCCCCTGATCCTGCCCTTGGTCTGTGATGGAGAGAGTTGCCGCTCTACTCTGAGCTGCACAGCAGAGATGGTAAATGAATAGAGCTCTTCTGATGAAGCAAGAGGTGAAGAGCCATTGTTTTTCTCACTCATTCCCATCCTGTGGAGACCAGAAACATGTGCTTTGCTGTCCCTGCAGTCTGGCCTTTCCTCAACCTGCCTGCCTGAGCAAGTGAGCAGGCCTGGTCTGGCCCAACTCTACCCTGACCAGCTGTTAAGCCAACAGAACACCACTAAGTAGCTGGCACCAGGGGAAGGGTTTTGCCTTTTTAGTACCCAGTGTGTAATTAGTGCTTGATGTCTTCAAATTAAGAGCATTAATGGAGCTAAATTGTGGATCCCATATGGTACTGCTGAGCACGGCTGCTGTCATTGTCAACAAGATACAGCGTGCTCTCTTCTTTGATTTTTGTCAGCAGAGGGTTCAGTGTGTCAGCAAGGCCCGAGTTTCCCTTCTTTTCTAGAACAGCACCTCTAGCTGGGAGTCAGGTGTGTAAGGTTTCTTCTCTATCATCAACGTAACAGGACATTCACTTAGCTCCTAGCCAGAGCTCTAGGGAAAGGCTTGAAACATGGAAACAAAGGTATTTTGGAAGGCCAGCAGAAAAGGGATTGTAGGTGCAGAGGTGGTATTGGCAAGAGAAGACCAAGTTCTACTGAGACCTTTGGTTGTTGGTGCTCAGAGACAGCAAATATCATTGTGATGTAATGTGAGATGCAGAGTCAGTTTTTGTGGCTTTCATCAAGAAAAAAACACACCCCAAAGCTGTTAGTTAAAATAACTGGAATATGCTTGGGAAGGTTTGGGGACTGACAAAGCAGGAGGCTTTTGAAGGGAGCTGAGGGGCTGTACTGGGTGCCTGCAGTTCCCTTCAATCACTCAAAGACTGCTGGGGGGATAATTTGGGATCTGGAGGCTGTGGATGGCCCTGTCTGTGGGCCTGAGCTCATGTTAGGAGTGAGGGCTGCAGGAGTTGTGGTGGTGCAGAGCAGAGATGGGGACACGGTTGGGGAGCATTTCCCTGGTGGGAAGGAACAACCCCAGTCCCAGTGTCATCAGGCTCAGTGGTGGCTGCTGCCAGTACAAGGGAAAGGCATGGGAGGGTGCCTCCTTTCCCCCTTGAGCAGGGATTTCTGGCCATCTCTCCTGCCCTGTTACTTTGAAGACTTGTCCCACAGCAGTTCACTGTGCAGCTGAGCATCCCTGACACTCAGTAGTTCCAGAGTCAGAGCAGTGGCTGTGTGCATGCCCCATTGGGCGCATGATGAGGCTGATCTCTTGTGATGTGATTATATCGCTGTGTCAACAAAATGGGCTTATCCTGCCCATCGTGTGACTGGACAGACAGCAGTGAACATGTCCAGCTTTGCTTGCTTCCACAAAAGCCTCTGTTGCCCACAAAGTGTGCCAGTGCTTCTGTTGGTGCTGCCTAATCCTTTGTGGATCCCCTCTCCATGTAAAACAGCTCCTGTTTTCTGGCATACACAGGCTGTGCTTCTGTGCAAACTGTGGAGGTGTTGGCTGCTCCGATTTGACCAAATGCATCCAGGCTTCCCCAGACACTGCCTTCCTACCTGGGACCACACCTGTGTGCCACAGATTTTTTCATTTGCAGGAAGAGTCTGACTGGCGCTCGTGAGGCCAATTCCTTTGCTTTTGAATCTGTACTTGATCCAGTGAACAAGACACAGTTAAATTGTTACCTTAGCTAATTTGCTTTGTGTTCTGTTGTAACGTGCATAAGCAGTCTTTTAATTCTTCCTTTTCAATCTTCTAGGAAAGGACAGAGGTCTTCCAGGAGTTCCTAAAATCCAAGACTGGCATCTTGCTTTGCACTGTGAGTAACTTGGAGTCCCTTTGCAGCTCCACACTAATGGGCCTGTCTGATCCCTAAGGGTAACCAGAGGAATTGGCACTGAGCTCTAATTCCAGCTCACTGTCTGACCTTGAGGAAGGTCATCTCCTTTTTCTACATCTCACATGTTAAGTGAGGACTGGGGTCTTCTTTGCAAACTATTAATATGATCTTCTGCTGAATTACCATATACAGGAAGAATGTATGTCTTATATTAGAGACCACCAAGTATTTTGCAAGGTCTTAGGTCTGGAAAAATCTGTTCCTTTGAAGCTGGAACCTTGCCCTCTACATGCAGCCAGTAGAATGCAGTCCTGATTTGTAGTGTGCCCAGAAAATTGGATGGAATGTGGTATTTTCCATCTTAATAACTACCTTAAGATTAAAAACAACCACCTGCAGAGGTGGAAGGGGAGCCCAACCAGAGAAAGGGTCATTGGAAAAGCTCGTGCTCTGCTCTCCTCGTGTCCTTCAAGCTCCTTTCAAGGGTGCTGAGGGAGAAATTCTTGTCCTCTGCTGAAGTTTACTGGCACCCTTGGGCTGTGGTGGCACCTTCGCCTCTCGCTCCTGACCTGCCAGGGCCACAGGCTGCTGCAGTGGTGCAGAAGGCTGCACGATTTGCTCTCTAATAGTGGCAGCTGTTGATCTGAAAACGTGTGAATCTTGGCGATTTCTACCCACCGCAAACCTGTAAATTACAGCGATCGGGAGTAATTAGAGCTGAGAAACCCTCTCCAGCTCTGAAATGACTCCTGTTCTTGCTGCATGTTATTCTTAAAGGAAACCAGTTGCCATTTTTTCAGAGAGTGGGGGGCTGAATTTTCTCTTTTTTCTGCCCTCAGGTCAAACTAGGAGGGCCATGTATATAGGAGTGTTTGATTTAGCACTGCCAAATTATGTATTATGTCACCTGTAAAATTCTACTTGTTACATTCTGGTCCTGCTTTGTGTGTACAACCTTTCAGAGATGTGATCAAGGTCAAAATGCATCTTTGCAGTGCATAAGTGGAACTGTAACTTGATTTCCTTGTATACAGAGGTATACTTGAGTGTCTGAACTGAGGAGAGCAGAGCTTAAATCATTCAGTGGTGTAGATTGTTTTGAAGATAAAAAGTGTTTGGTAAATTCTAAAAAATAAATAGCTAAACCTGGATGCACATGCTGCCTATAATTGAGAAATGTCAGGTACATGACTTGTTATTGAAATTCCAATTTAATGGGTTTGGAAAGAGGGTAAATGCTCAGTTTTAGACAAAGAGAAGGCAGAACCATTGCAATCACTGGGCTATCAGTTCCTGGGTGAGAAGGTCTGAGGGGAAAATGTAGCCTGTGACAGGAGAAATCTGTCAGGAAATGTGCTACTGTTGACAAGGTAGGAAGAAGAATTTGGATAAAGAAATCTTGGTGGATGGGATTCCCCTCTTGAGACACTGGAGATGTGGTTTAATTTCCTGCTGAGCCACAGACTGTGCAGGTGAACATGGAATTGGGGTGACAAGGCAGGCAGCCACATGTCAGTTGAGCAGCAGTAGTTGTGGGTTTGCTCCTGAGCTGTCACAAATGGGAGGTAATGGTCATAAATGGGAGATAATGTGGAGTAACCTGGATTGCCATGAAGAGGGTGGTGTAAGGTAACACATTTATTGTAACCCTCCTCCCCTTCAATCTAAGGCACTGTGCATTTCCTGCAAGGCAGGGATGCAGACCCTGATGGTTATGGTGACTGTGGCTCAGCTGGCACGTGGTCAGCACGTTAAGCACACTGAGCTGCCTGTCTGAGTCCAAAATCTCTCCGTGCTTCAGCTCCCCATCTGTAAAATGGGGAAAGTAGCACAGTTCCATCTTACAGAGATGTTGGGAGGACAAATGCATTGAAACCAGGAGGTGGCCTGTTACCACAGTAATGGGGACCATATGGACACCTTAATATAGAGATACACTTTGCACCAGTCCCACATTACAGGTGCCTCCCCAACGCAGATGTCCAAAGGGCAGCCAGGCTCTGTGACCACCTCCTGCCTCTAAGGGCATTGCTTTTTCGGACGCTCTTCTCCATATCAGCAAAAAAAAAAACTCTGCAGGAAGGTGGTTCTGTTCTTTTCACTGTGAAATCACATTTTGTGCCCACAAAATTCGGAAACCTGGCTCACGAAAGAGCAACACAAATAATGTTGCCGTCCTTCCCTTGTCCCTTATGCCATGTTCTCCACCCATCTTTCCGCTCTAGTAAGCAATGGGACCTGCTGTTCCTTTTATTAATTTGCTCTATGTCATATGTATATTAATATATTCCATAAAATATTTTTGCCAGACAATATAAGCTGGCAGACAAGAAAATAAAGAAGGGCCATGTATCTCAGAGGGTCTCATCCAGATTTATTTCTCTCTCCTTCACCGAAAGTTCTTTGCGGCTTCCTTTGGGATGTGCCTTTTAAACAAGTTCATCTCTTCCAGGGAGGGAGGAAAGATCATTTGGAGATTGTTTGCTGTTTACTCAGTCACGCTAACTCATCTTGCCAGTTTTCTGGCGGCCCCAGCCAAGAGCTTTCGCCTCTGACAGCTTCTGTGCTCTCCCCTTCCTCCTCTGATTACGCAGCCCAATCTGTCACCCTGCCGACGGGGGTCTCTACCCTGCTGATGGCTTTCCACACTCGGCAGTAATGACTTTTGGCAGGCCGGGAAGGCGCGAGAGCTTCTTCCCCAGCTTGGAGAGCCGTTAGGCCCTCTCTGCCTGTTAGCTAAAGCACTTTGTGAGGTTCTTTGGTAAATAAATGAGTCATTTTAATCCAACTGACAGCCTGGCACCTGAGCAAGCTGCCTTCCATCTGTACTTCTAGGCCTCATGTAGGCAGCCAATTGTCAAGCTCAGGGCCTTCAAGACCTCACCATTGAGTGTCTTTCAAAAGCAACTTTAGCAATTTCCTTTGCCCTAATTAGATTGTGTGAGAGGGACTGAGCAAACCAAGGCCCTTGCAAAACTTTTGTGGCCCTGTTGGTTCTGATCTTTTGCAGTGACAGGACTCGCTTTTGGTGTGGCCTTTTTGCCCTCCATTACCTGGTACCCACCCCTGTACCCCATTTGCTTTCACCCACACTCTATACCTCATTCCCTGGCACCTACCCCCTGTATCCCATTCCCTGTCATGCACCCCCTGTACCCCATTCTCTGTACCCCATTCTCTTGCCCCCACCCCCTGTCCCCCATTCTCTGTACCCCATTCTCTTGCACCCACCCCCATACCCCATTCCCTCTCCCGTACCCCCTGTACCCCGTTCTCTGTACCCTATTCTCTTGCACCCACCCCTGTATCCCCCAACCACAAGCACAGGCTGGTAACATGAACTGTTCAAAGCAGAAATTTCAGCCTTTCCAGCATCCCTCAGCTGGATTGTTCCTTGATCCCGTGCCCTTGTGTGCCTTGCAGCTGGGATCAGGGCAGGAACATGGTTCAGGTTATCGTGTTTGCTTGGCATCTGGGCTTTCTTTAGAATTGCACTGGTGTGGGTTATTTTTTTTTTGCTCCCATGAGATGGTCACTGAAGAATTTGCCCTTCCATTGCCCATGGAAAGGAGGCAGCAGTGACCTGCCGAGGTGTCATATCCTTGATTTCCCTGTAATTAAGGAATGGTGGTGTGAGGTCACGCATAGAAAGGGGAGTACCATCTGAGGCAGTAGAAAAGAAGGGAGAATGGTATATTGAAAATCTCTTGGGCTTCCTGAAAGCGTACTGGCAGCAGGTTAGTGCTTCTGTGAGTGGAATAAATGTAAAACTGGATGGTTGTTGTTTGAGCTGTGTTCTCTCTCCTGGAAAGGTGACCCACAAATATTTTTCTAAAATTCTGAGAAGTTGAGACTCATGGGCTCTGCGAGCAGAGGAAAGCAAATCAACTCAAACTTTTTACCCTAGTCCTACCTTGCTGCTCTCTACCAGGGTCTTTGAGGAAAAGGAGCTAGAGGAGACACAGGTGGACTGATACTGAGGGATCTTTGAGAGTTTGCAAAACACTCCAATTACCAGTAAATCCCAAGAGACTTGTGAAAGAAAGGCAAGGGAAAGCCCCAGAGAGTAGCTGCTGCTGCGTGTCAGTAACGACTGAGTGGAGTTGGTGGCGTTGTGAAAGCGACCGTGAATGCAGGGCTGGTGATGGGAGAAAGCCTTCTCCTAAAATGTTCCCTCTGGCTATTTATGAGCCTTTTGGTGAACCTTTTCTGCTTGGGCAAACGCACATGAAAATGCTGTCTGTGGCCGTGATTTTCCAAGCTGAGATGTTGAGAAAATGTATCTCGGAAGAGTAGGGAAAGAATTTGGATGGAGAGAGGGATGGTTTCTGCCCGTGCTGTCTATTCCTTCCCCTGTTAGAGGTGCTCCTGACCACAGGGGTGGCTTGGGTGTTGGTTTATTTTGGGGAAACTGCCCTGTCCCAAGGTCAGAGCCCTCTCCTCAGACAGCCTTTCCTCAGCTCCTGGGTGTGAGGAAGAGCAGGGAGTAAAGGAAAAGACCAAAGCCTTGTCAGCGTGGAAGAACAGAGCCAGCCAGCTCGGAATCAGACGTCAGCGCTGCTGTCTGATCGCGCTGTAGAGTTTATAGTCTTGTTATCCTGGTAACTGCTGTACACGCTTCCCAACTCCCCTTGATTTATTTTCTCCAACCTCCTTTAAATGGCTTTTTGTACATCTGTTCATTCTGACTCTGGGAACAAGTCACTCCTTAATGAGCGTGTTGGAGCACGAGTGTGCATTATTTCGGAGTGGGCGCTGTGGAAAGTGTCTCCTCTTTTACTGCAGTTGGAGCCACAAAACAGCCTGGTTAGTGCTTATGGGAAGGCCTTTGCTGCCAAAACATCAGCTTCCCATTCTTTTAACGTGTGTGGGAGTTGCATGAAAACACTTCAGTGGGTGGCTGACACATTTTTAGTACATTAAGCTCCTGCTTACGTCCTTAATATATTCTATTTTGCAACTAGCTAAAAGATACATGTGTTGCAAAACATTTCCTAACAGAGTTAAATCTGCACACCTGCTCTGCTATTGCGCCTGGTGAATGTAAAATCCAAGGAGTATGTGAGGACATTACTAATGAACAGAAAATCAAGAAGGGGAGATTGAAATGTGTTTGCACTCTCCGTTTTGGAGTATTTAAACTCTCTTTTCTCTCTGAAGGGGTATGTTCTTGGAACTGTACTGGCTATGGATAACTAAAGGGTCTCATTCAAGTCCTTCTCCAAGTTGATGGGTTTTCTCACCAGCTGGCACATCAAATAACACCTTGACAGCAGCTTCAGACTCTTTTCTTCGTGGCTGCGTTTTGTTTCTCCAAATCAAAGCCAGACTGGTGCAAATCTAAGGCATAGCTGAAGTCCCCTCTCCTTGAGCTGTGCTCCAGCTTCCTGCAGATCCTGATAAATTGTTTATTGGCCTTTTATTTTAGGGCCAGGTGACCTGCCAGTCTTCTGCTCCTCAACTTCAGACCATCACCTAGGAAACAACTAATTATTTGTAGGCAGAGATCAGTGTATCTTTGGACATTCCACCCAAGGCCAGGGAATCTTGACCATTGGCCTTTATTTTTTTTTCCCATTTTCATCATAAGCAGCCTGGTTTTAGTACTTAGATTTGCTGTGGAGAAAGGTGTGCTCAGAAACTGTGCTGCCTTTCAGAGATTGAATTCTGCCTCTCTGTGTTTGGGCAGTAGGTGCCCATGAGCAGATCTCTTTTCATCAGCGAAACAAACTGAAGAACCAAAGCCGTGCTTCAGATTTACACAGTGCAGTGTATGTGTACACTCTCTCAGATATGATGCAAAGGGGCTGTAGCAAAATGCTGTAATTCAACACCACCATCCTGAAATAGGTGTTTTGATCCTCCAGGCTTTGGGCCATAGCAATGGATCATTTTTTATTGTATCAGTCTGCAAACAATCCGTGCATTTTAAACCCTCCATGTTATTTCTGACCTTCAGTCCATCTCTTCCCAAACTAGACATATAAAATTCCTACTTGCCTAGCCAGCATTGCTTTCAGACATAGTTGCCATCCCAGAAGACTCCTCACTCTGCTGAAATCTCCAAAGCATTTTTACTAAAGTCATCTCCTTACTACTTTTAAAGGATGTAGCAGCACGGGGACTGGACCTGCCTCAAGTGACCTGGATCGTACAGGTGGGTTTGCTCTGTGTGTGTTGAGTGCAGCCTTGCTCAGATGAGATCCCTTCTCAGCCCAGAACCTTCCTGCAGCTGGCTGGTCCTGGTGCTGATGCCTGCAGCTGTGGGAGACCCACATGTTCCTGCCTGCAGGACTGGGACTCTGGGTTTTGCTGGGATACAGCACTGCTACCAAACCCTTGGTCTGTTTTTCTCTTTAATAACTCTGCTGTTACCACTGGCTGGGATGAAACACCCTCCATTTCCCCACCCAAGAAACCAAATTTTGTGAGATCCTGGCCATCTCTTGCAGTTCTGTCCCTGTTTTCCTGAGCTTGCTGGGGAGGCAGTTCCATGAGGAGTTTTAAGTGCATTTCTGATGTTAAACATTGAGTAGCCCAGTAGTGTCTGTGCAGTGACCTGAGTGTTTCAAGTGAGCCTTGGCTGGGTTGGGGCTGAGTAGCTGCAGGCATCCAGCTTCCAGTAGAACTGCATGGTTCAGATTTTCCCTGGGAAAAAAAAAAAGCCCAACAAAACCCCACACTGCTGCATTGCTGTTGACAGAAATATAGTCTTCGGGAAAAAAAAATAGAAACAAAGGAAGATGGATTGAACCTTAAAAATAGCAGCCTGTCGTTTCAAAGAGGAGACTGAGAGCATGAGGCAGATTTCATTTCTATAAAAGATTTATAATTAAAAAAAGGTTAGTTGAATTGAGGAAAAACTGATCCAGAGATTCACATGTATCAAGCGACACCTGGGTAAAAGGAACAGGGCACAGAGCCTCAACAAAGCTTTTTAATTTCTACCTCATCCCTTCAGGTAACAAATTTGATTTGATTTTTGTGTTTTTTAAAAAAAGAATGATTTTGTAGCAGCCAGCTAGTCAGAGAAGGCTGTGGAAGTGAAGTCTTTAATTCCCAGATCTGTATATTAATATAATTTAACCAAAGATATAGTTGCCAGTGTTAGAACGCAGTGCAAATTACCTAAAGCCCTGGGAGACTTCTGTGTGTCCAGAAGGCGAAATCTCAGCTGTCCTGAGAGCTGTGTCCAAGAGCAAGGACCTGCAGGGAGCAATTAGATTGCTCACAGCATCTTACTCACACCTCTAGCCAGTAGAAACTTTGCCAGAGGGCACAGGTATAAACACTAGAGTGGGCTTTGGTTGTTGGGTTTTTTCCAGTTAAACTGCTGAGGGCTCATTTCTGAGCAGTATCTCTGTGCATGTTCATTTTTTTCCAGGAAAGAGAGGCAGGGGGGGAAGAATAGGGGGAGGTTAAAGGGAGGGAAATGTGTCACCCTTTCTCAGATCCTGCAAATGGCTGGGCAGTTTTGATTCCCAGTGAAATAAATGAGAGGCACTGCTATATTTGGGGGGGTCTTAAAGTAACATTTTCATGGTGCCTGGTAGTTGGACAGGAGAAGACAGTTGCTGCCTGTATCATCCAGTGCTGAAAGCACTCCCTCCTCTCCCTTAGATTTATTCTGCCCTGTAACCAGGTATGATTTGCTTTAATCCAAACAAAGCAATTTAGCCCAACTCCAAATTTGCATCAGTTGTTTTTTATTCTGTGGGTTTTCTCCCAAATGCACAGCAGGCAGCTCCCCACTCCATGCGGGCAGTCCTGGGTGCTCTTTGGTGTGAGATTTGATTAGATTTGGGGTTTTTTTTAGGGGAAGCAAACAGGTTTCTGACGTGCCTGTATCGAAATAAAATGTAAAAGGCAGAGAGAGACACTGAGATGGGGAAACTGTCCTATTATCTGAAAGTTGGCCAATGTGTCACATTCACATGTCAAAAAGCTGCCGTGGCTGAGGGGCTGAGTGATGGTTGCGGGTTACAAACAGCCCAACTCCTCGGGAGGTGCAGCGTGTGGGGCGTGCCTTTTGTTGCGGGCGAGCGGGCCGGGTGTCTCGTTTATAATTAACACGCTGCATCCTGTTAATTCCTCCTTTCCCAAAGTACAACGCTCCGGCTTCACCTGCGGAATACATCCACCGGATCGGGAGGACGGCGCGCATTGGCTGCCGCGGGAGCAGCCTGCTCGTGCTGGCGCCTTCGGAGGCAGAATATGTCAGCTTGCTGGCTTCTCACAAGATTAAGTGAGTCAGAAACGCGAGCAAAAGTTTCAGCTCATCCTCGCTAATTAACCTTCCGTGGCACTTTCAGCGGGACTGTGTCTCGTGCAGGTTTTAATAAGAATTTATTAATTCTCGTGATCCGGGCCTGGCCCCAGACTAGCAAAAGGAGAAGAGGGAAGTGTGTGAAAATCATCAGCCTGACAGGTTGTGCGTGAGTGAGTGTGTGTGGTGAGGGGCAGGGAGGAGCCCATAGCCAGAGATCCTTTGCACTCCATTGTTTTCTCCCCGGCCCTGGGTTCAAATCGTGACTATGTGGAGATCACGAGTCAAACGAGCCTGTCAGATGCTGCCTGGCCATCTGCCTGCCTGCCACCATATTGGCAGAGACTGTGCTGGCCCTTCGGGAGAGATCTGGGGGAGAAATTACTGGGGAGCTGTGGGTCGTATCTGGCAGAAAATTGACCAAGATGTGTTGTTTAAGTGGCTTGTGACAGGAATTGGAGAGGCTTTGGCAAGTGGTGAGAGCCCAGTGTGGTCCTGGAAGGCAAAAAGGGAGGGTGGGCTCTGCAGACCCAAAGTGGGGTGTGCTTCCAAGCCTGGGAAGGCTCCTCATACCTGGCTCTGGCTTGGAGTTAGGAGTAGGCAGCAAGGAGAGCAAGCCAGGCTCAGTAAGGAGCAGCCCAGTGTGCAGTCAGGTACCTGATGGCTGACACATGATGAGATTTTAGTCCAGCTCTGCTTGCACAACGGTCCTTTGTGGAGAAAACCCACAACTGGCTGCTCAGCATCACTAGCTGGATCTCCAGCCTCCTCAGCAGCCAGCTGGGTGTTTGTGCCTCCCCTTGCTCCCTGCTCTGCTGTCTCTCAGCGTTTGAGAACATCAGCAGAGTCCCTTCAGTGTTGTAGCAGTGTTGATGGAGCCCTGTAAACTCATGCACAAATTAGTTCCCTTTTATTTCTTGTGTTTCTGTCGGGTGGAGCTGCTTGGAATCGAATCTGGTTTTGCATCCTTGAAACAAACAAATGTTGGCAGTAAATACAGGCTTATTCTAGGCTGTGAGCCATTTAGTGGTCTAACAAAGAGCCATCCATCATCCCAGGTAACTATCTATTAAGCAGACACCAGCAAGACATGGAAGGCTAAGCTGACAGGGTTTTTTTTCATGTAACAAACAGCACTGACATTTAAAGGTGAAATCCCACATAATTGTGAATTTTTAACTCCAAGTAGAAAGTTCTATTTTTCTATTTTATAATATTTTGGTAGTGTTAGAGGAAGGAGAGGGAAATTTCCTTCCTTTTTATTTTAAATGTTAATGCTTTTATCCCATGTTGTTGTTTTTTAACAAGTTTAGGGAAGTGTCACTCAGGCTGGTAATTACATCTGCTAAGGAAACCTGTTGTTGAGCTGGCCATGGTCTTCAGGAATCTTGAAGACTCTGAATAAGCAGGGAAAGGTTTATGTGAATTTATTTTTCCTTCACTTTCCGGAGCCAGACAACTCTGGGGATTGCCTTTTCTTGTTTGTTTGTTTTATGCTCTTCATAAAACGTGCTGCCCTGCAGATGAAGGACTTGCCAGAAAGGAGGGTAATTCGCCTTCCTTGACCCCCACATTGAGAGGGAGGGCAGTGAGTGCCTGATGGGCACGGGGGCGATTCGGCCTCTCCGCTCTTCCCACACGGATGAGGAGAAGGGGCACTGGGATAGAGCAGGGAGCTGATGAATTACTGAGAAGATGCAGGAAGGCAGCTTGAAGCTCGAGGCAGCAAGTGCCATCAGCACAAATTGCCGTTACCCTTCATAAACAGAGCATTATGGTGATAATCCTGACAATTTAATTCAGTGCGAGGGCGAAAGACAGCGTGTGTTGGACTGTCACCGAGCCTCTTAAGCACTGCTCATTTCTGTTCCTTTACCCTAAGTCTTTGTAGCCTTTGACTTGGTCTGCACAAGTTACTGGAGTTGGCTTTTTTTTTTCTTTTCATTCTTAGCTTAATTTTTAAATCTCTTGGGTTTTTGTCGAGGATGAGTGTGTGTTGTGAATCTTTTTTTTTAATTTGTTGGGGCTTTTTTCCTTTTTTAAATGAAATTCCCGCTGGGTTTATTGAAATGTAAATACTTCATAAAATATGTATTTTGAAGAAGACAAAGCATGAGATGTGTCCCTGCAGCCTTCAGCTGGTGTAAATGAGCAGTGCTCTGCTGGTTTACAGGGGATGAGGATCTGACCCAGAGTTTTTTCCTAAAGCCCTCCACCCACCCCAGCATGCATGGGAGTAAGTCCAGGAATGTTGAGAGTCGGAAGTAATGAGAGCAGACGTGGCTTTGTTCCTGGATGAAAATCCACTTCGGAATTAGAGATGACTGCCTTTGAAATTGGAAATCGCTCGCAATTAATTTTCACCGGTACCTGAAGCCTCTCCTTGGCTTCCAGTGTGGAAAAGCAGCGTTAGCCTTTGCCAAAACGATCTCACTTTGGCTCTGCTGAGATCAGTAATTCCCGTTGGGGCTCAGGAAAGCTGCCTCTCCCTGCAACTTTCTGTTTGGGCTTTGTGTGGCTGGAAGTTGTGGCTGCTCTGCCCAGCTGTAAATGTGGATGTGCAGGCACGTGCACACTCATGTTTTCTCTGCATTCCCTCTTTTTTTAAAAAAAAAAAAAGGTTAGACTCGACTCCAAAATGTTCTGTCTCAGCTCCAAGCACAACTAACAGATTTCCCTTCAAAGGGAGGAGGCAACAAGCAGAAGAAATGTGAGGTTCACCTTTTTTTTCTTTCTTTATGTCTCTCCTAGTCCCTTCAGCTGCAATCTCGCAGCGCCTGCCTCGACAGCTATCAGATAATTTCTTTATCTGCTAAGGGCGGCCTAACTAATTTATAAAGGAAGAGGCATCACCGTGAAGGCACGAGTCGTTTCCCTGCCTGCTCTGGGGCTGTGCTGTTCCCCCTCCCGGCTCCCTCGCCTGCTCCCCGCTGTGAACCCAGTTCAGGGATCTGTTGCTGGCGACACGCCAGGCGAGGGGAGGACCCGAGAGGGGGTGACAACTCCGACAAATCAATGTCAAAGGTTTGACATTTTCATTCATAGCGGTGTCAAAGCAACCCTTGCAGGGGGAAGGGGGAGGTCTGCTTTCCTCTTGCTTAAGTGGTTGCCATTTATGTTTTAATTTGCTGTTATACTTCTCAAAACCAAACAGAGAAGCCCTCGGTTGTCATTTTATGCTCCATTTCCCTTTCTCCCCCATCGCTCCCCCGCCTTTCTCTGCGTCCTCTGCGAAGGAATCTGTGTGTGGGGTGGCCCAGCTGCACGAGGTGGGGCTGATCTCCCTTGTAGGGTGTCCTGTGGCCGCTCTGGCCCATCCCTTCAGGCTGGATGGCTGCTCCTCTGGACCTTCTCCTTTCTTTGTGCTGTGATGCTGAGTTGGCTGAGGTTGAAAAGGCAGATTGCAAAAGTAAAGGTATTTGTTCCTTTATCTGGGAAGGATGGGGAGCAGGTGAGGATCACAATATCCTGTCACACAGTGTGGCAGAGATTCATCCATTCCTGCTAGCCAGGTGTTAGAGAGCTTTGAGAGAAAAGACAGCAGATATCCTTGTGGTAATTTCTTTCTGTACTTTACAAACTGAGTATCAGCAATGCTTCCTTTCACAAACCACAGGCATCTTTCTGACCGTCCGAGATTCAGGAATCTGAGAACTGTTGGACCCCAAAGATTTCTCTCTTCCTTAAGCTGGTTTAATCCCTAGTGAACTCCTTGGCTTCTTTTCTAGCGATGACCTTTGCCCATTACTGAAAATTTGGGCCCACAGACATCAGCTTTTATGATCTGAGTAATTCCCTTGGAAATGGGACCCAGTTTGGATGCAGCTGTAATATTAATGGCCTGGAGCTGCACAGCTGTTCCTGTGCTGTCACCTGGTGTGTGTGTGCCCCTTAAGACAGTGTTAAAGAGGACAAAGAATTTCTAGTCTCCTGTAAATGCACCTTTAGGCAGGAGTGCTCACTTGGAAATGAAGCAGGTTTGTAAGCATTTCCATATCTGGGCCATAGCAGGACCCAGCAGTGCCTTGCAAGCAGGACTGGAGAATAAATCATCTGGTTGAGCCTACAGGAGGAATGTGAGTCGACAGAATGAAAATAAATGCCCAGTGTGAAGCCTGGCTAGGACAGCTGAATGAGTCTCCTGTACTTAAAAAAAATGCTGTGGGGTCCCTAATGGGCTGGGCTTTGGCTTTGCACTTCAGATGAGAGGGAAGGTGAGTTCTCAGAGCAGGGAAGGAAATCAAACTGTGTATCTGGTGTCAGAGGTGGCTTTTGAGGCTGTAAATGAATTGGAGGGTGAGTTTGTACATTGGAAAGTGTCTCTGAGCTTAGACCTGAACAAGGCAGCAAGGAGCTGGAATCGTGCAGGATCCTGTGGGAAAGAAAGAGTGATGATGTGACCAGAGGGAAGGAAGCTGCAGGAGAATTGGCTTGATAGGAAAAGTTCCTCAGAGTTTTGTTGTTAGCCTCTGAGCTTGAGTCACTGTGAGAGGAAGGAGCTGTGCCTTTGCACAGCTTTAGTTTTAGCTCTTCAGTTCTGTGAGCGTGGCTGCTAGCATGGGTGGAAACAAATGTGTGTAAACATGAAAGCATCATCCTTTGAGTGAGGGCTGAGCACTGTGTCTCATTCCAGAGACTCTGGAAGCTAAATTGGAGGAGACAAGATGTAGCAGAAGTAGCAAACTAAGTGGAGCAGGTGTTTCCAGCCTGTTGTGTGTGCCTCAGTCAGTCTCTTTCTCACAGTTGCACCACCAACCTTCTGCTCCTGCCCACGGCATTGAGTGTACAGTGAAATGTTGGACAACCTCTGGGTTCAAAGTGGAGGTTGCAGATTTTTTCTTTATAGTTACAAAGCAAATTTACAACAAGCATTAATGTTACGAGTTGCTTCAACTCTGTCTTGAGTTTCTTTTGGTGAAAAGCATAACCAGGTGCTTCCCAATTGTCTCGATGCTTCTCAGTGCAAGGAAAGAAAAATTATGAAAGTAATGGAAGTGTAATCCAATTTATTTCTTTAATCAGTTCCTCTTGGTTGAGAGCCAAGGAGACTTTCAGTGAATGGAAAGTCCACCCTCAGTTATTTTGATGCTCTGCTAGAATTGGAGTGTGTATTGGTGACTTAAAACAGTGACAAGATTGTGGGTTCCTGTGTCTCTGTGCCACTGAAAGCACAGGTTTGGATCTTACAGTAGTTCTACTTTCAGGGTGCTGAGGGAGTGTCTGGGCTAAGACCTCGTGTATTTCAGGAATAAATTCTTAAGCTGAACTGTGAATCTCAATCGTTCTGCTCTCCATTACCAGTCTGTGGCTCGTTCCATGCTGTGTTTCAAAGTAGGAGAAATAGTAATTTTTTGTCTTTGTGGCTTCAGTGTTTCAGAGCTAAAGATGGAGAAGGTGCTGGCCTGCCTGATGAAGGATGATCGCTTCAAGGTGCACAGACCAGGGAGCAAGGTGAGTTATTCTGCTGCTTTGGAATTGCTCCAGTTTTCACTTGCCAGTTAAACATCACAAGTGTTCCTGCCGTAGCGTCTGTCTTTACATCCATGATGTCAGGCACTGTAAATAATTATAGAACTACCTTAAATCACAATTTTTCAGTCTTTTGTTGTTCCCAAAAAGCAGTTGCTTGCTAACTGTTCCACAGGTATCTTTGTAACCGACAGGGAGGGTTTCTGGATGCAAAAGCTCTGTGTTTTTTCCTGCTCAAATGTTTCTGTTTTTCTTGTGTATTCTGCATGAAAATACTGTTGGAGATGACAAATGGCTCTAAACTTCTCTGAAGAAACGAGGAAAATGCATTTGGTGATGTGTTGCATAGGGGTTTTTATCATCTGTGTTTACTTGGAGCCTAAAACAAAGCTCCCTGGGTTGACAGGCACCTTTTTATTGACTTGGGCAAGCTTTGGGTCTGCCTTCAAGTTGCTAATTCACAGAATTCACTCATTTGCAATTGATGTCTCGGGCGTTGCTGCGCTCTGGCAAATTAAATCCTGCAAGAACCTGCATTTTGAATGGAAGTCAAGAATGTGTCAGGCATGATGCAGCACACACTCTTTTTTCCCTCTTGTTGCTGTTTTGCCTGCTCGTGCTTTTGTTACCCAGTGTCTGAGGCGCCTTGTTCCCTTGCTGGCTGGTGGGAGCCGTGGTGTTCCTGGTAAACACGCCTGTGAAAGATGTTCAGTGTTCCTACACCTCACAGAAAGCCAGATCTGAGCTCAGCCGAGATGCAGCTCAATTTAAAGCTCTCTCCTGCCACCGTTTCTGGCTGAAATCAGCCTGTAATGCCTGTGTTTTAAATGTCTGGATCATGCCCAGGATATGACCTCTTAACCAAGTTTGGTTGTGCTTTGCCAGCGCAGAAATTATTTTAAATAGTTCTGTGTATAAACACTTCCCTTTTCTCCCAAATGTGCTTGTAGGGGGGGTAACTTCAGATTTCCTTTGCAAACTTTTTCAACAATTGCACTTACGCAGAAATTG
This sequence comes from Pachycephala philippinensis, assembly GCA_013397055.1. NCBI lineage: Eukaryota > Metazoa > Chordata > Aves > Passeriformes > Pachycephala > Pachycephala philippinensis. Next base: position 23,509 of record VWZT01013539.1, on the reverse strand, counting down.
TGCTTTAAATTTGTTACTGACATGGGACAGAATATTCTCTGTTCCGGACTGGGTGACAAATGTTACTTCATGGGAAGTGGGCAAAAAAGAGAACATGTTTTTTTGTAGGAAATCATGATTTAAGTTTTGAAAAGTGCCAGGAGAAGATGCCTTTTTAGCAATAAGAACCTAACCAAGCCTGTTTGCTACCAAAACTGCTCAAATCGGTATTTCTACCATGCTTTCAAACTGTCAAATGCTCTGCACATTTAAGCACAGAATTTTTTAAATACTCTTCTTTTGGCTTTCTCCCTTGCTTTCCAAAAAGCTCCTCTTTGAAAGGAGCAGTTGCTGGTTTGGCTCAGGAGTGGTGCTGGGCAGGCCCTGCCCTGCCAGGTGCTGCACACAAGGACTGGGTTCCTTCTGCTTTCAAAGGTGGGATTAAATCCCTCTTTTCCCTCTGACATCAAAGCCAGTGGGATTTTGCTGTTGGCTTCAGTGGAGCTGAGATCCATCCACTGTGGCTGTAGGATGGTTTTAATCTCCTGCAGGAACTTAGAAATACAGAGTAACCAGGTTTTATGTGACTCAGTCTGAAAGAATCGAGACTTAAGAATAGAGTTTCTCTTCATGGGAAAAATTCTTTATCATTTAATGGGGATGAAATTACAGCAGTTCTGTCAGTATGAAACAAACTCCTTCTGAAATTACTTGAAAAATACATTAAATGCAATCAAGGACTCATTCTGTTTGTTAGCTCCATGTTTTATTTTGCCAAGGAGGCTTTGAATGGTCAGCTCAGAAGCTGCAGGGGCATTTCCCAATATTTCAGGAGGGTTCATCTCTATTAAATTCCCTAAATTTGCCACGTGGGCAGTACAGTAAGCTGGGAATGCAGCAGGAACATTGCATGGGACAGAGAGGGATTGAGGAGGTGTCAGGAGGAGCTGATCCCGTTGGGATGTTGCCATTGGAGGGAGGTTCAGCTCTGCTGCTCAGCTCTCCATGCTCTGAGTCATGTATATATTATAGTCCTGCACACAGGAACCTCATTATGATGCTCTTCAGTTCTCAGGGCCTCAACTCAAGTCCATTATAAGTACCACGTAGGAACATGTATTTTTTGGGCTTCTGTGTGCAGCCAGGGAGCAAGCTGAAGTGCCTGTAAAATGTATATTTTATATTTAGGTATATGAAATATATATGTGGCTATGTCTGGGCGTGTGAATGTTCACCTGCCTACAAAGAGAATAAATTTGATCTTTCAACTTTTATGGAGGGGGGCAAGGGGGACTTGGTGAGTTCTAGAGAAGGTGTGTGGAGGTTAGTAAAAAGTTGTTATTAAAACAAAATCCTTCATTTTGTTTTGAAGTATAATGGAAGCAGGAGATGTTACATCCAGGCTTTTTGGTGGGTTTTCCCCTTTTTTTTTTTTTTTTTTTTTTTTTTTCCTTTTTTTCCTGTTTTAAGAATGAACTTTTCTACCTCAGCCTAGTCTTACTGCGTTTCAATTTTTTTTTCATTATCATGTTCTCTTAATGAAATCAGAAGTCTTCTGTACTTATCCCAGCCTCTCAAACCTAAAATCTGCCATCTTTATCACTGAAAGTTTCCTTCTTCTGACAGAAATCCACGTGTCTTTTACTGCTGGAGTTGGCATTTTGGGGAGTTCCCCTGATGTCTCAAACTGGTCGAATCCTGACTTTTTTCTCTTGCATTTCTTCTTTTAGCTTATAAATGTTGTTGTTGTCCACAATCATTCTGCCAGTGGTTTGGGATCTGCCAGAACAGGCTTTTAAGGAATTACAAGGTAGAAAAGTTCTATCCCACTGTTTCTCCAGGATGGCAACAGTGCTGCTTATTTAACAGAGGGAACAAATTTAGATGGGGAGCAGATCAAGCAAACCTCTGGGGCAGGCTTTTATCTTTGGGGTCTTGGAAAAATGTGTGAGATCTCAAATTAATTGTCCTGCTGATCCAAACCAGGATGAAAGCTTGCTTGTGTGAGTAAGGCACATGGAATGGTTTCCATGCCCTTCTAGAAGCACTGATTTATTTGATCTGTCCAGACACTCAGTCGTGGGCAGGTTTTATTTTCACAGTTTGCCTCTGAGTCAGTTTTAAATTTAGATTTTTTTTTTTATTGGGGTGGGGTTTTTTTTGGTTTTTAGATGAATCTCCCTGGAAGACAGGAATCAAACACAGGTTTTTTTCATGCCCATTAGGGTGCAATTTTAAAATGAGATCTGTCTCAAGGGTCTGAAGGGGATAAAAGACAAGGTGGAGATGGGAGGAGGGGAGTAGCTGTTTTCTGAGGACATTATGTTTCCTGCCATTTGCTTTTTTTTTATTTATATCTCTTGGACTGACCTCACACTTTGGAAATTATGCACCTAGTTTTTTATCCCTCATTTTTGTCTTACCTTTTTTTTTTTTTTTATTTTCCCCCAGCACCAGGAAGAAGAGATGCCTCATTTTGAAACCTAAAGGGGGGAATAAGAAAAGTCCTTTGTAATATATTGCCATATTATCACTAAATCCCCTGACAGTTGTGACACAGAAGCAAGTCACCTGTCACTTAAGCTTGAGGTCTCTTTAATTTTCTCCTGGAATTCGCACCAGGCTGTCTTTAATTTGAGGCCTTTATTGGAATTCTGAAACCTTTCTGCCTCCCCGGTGCTCAGATCTATTCTGAGTGCTGTTACAGAATGTATACAATAACCAACACAGGGATTCAGAGGGGGCTGAAGCACTGTTTATTTAACACTCTGGAGGGATTTTCGTGCTTATTCGGTCCTGGCTACCCGGCTTTCAATATCGCTTTGACAACCGTTATGCCCTTCTCATTAATTTTAAACAGTTAAAACACAGGAAAAAGAGAAAAAGTTTTCATTATTAAAGTGCTTTACTTTTTAATAACAGAGGATTCTGTCCGCCAGGGGAAAGGGCAAACCTCACTAATTTCACATTCATATTAAAAAGCGCTGGGAAGGTGACACTTGGTGCTGCCAGGAGGCTTAACAAAAGGAAAGTGCTGGGGGCCGGGAGGAGCAGGCGGGGCGAGAAAGTTTTGTGTTTCACGTCAGTGGAAACTTGGTAGTGACAACAAGGAGTGGCCACTTCGGGCAGGCAGCTCCACTCGGGGCTTATTAAAGCTCTGCAGAGGGCCCTGGGCTGGGGATGTTCTGGAGTCACACCTGGAGTCAAAGGCACCTGTGAGTGTCCAGAGAAGGGCAGAAAAGCTGGGGAAGGGTCCAGAGAGTAAATCCTGTGAGGAGCAGCTGAGGGAGCTGGGGTGGCTGAGCCTGGAGAAAAGGAGGTTTGGGGAAGACAACTCTGTGACAGGGGGGTGCAGCCAGGTGGGGGTCAGGATCTGTTCCCAGGGAAAAAGGACAGGAGGAGAGGACACAGCCTCGAGCTGTGCCAGGAGAGGTTCAGGTTGGACATCAGGAATAATTGCTTCACTGGAAGGGTTGTCAAGCATTGGAAGGGGCTGCCCAGGGAGGTGGCAGAGTCCCCATCCCTGGAGGGGTTCAAGTGAAACTGGAAGTGGCAGTCCCGTAAAACTCAGTGCCATGGTTTGGTTGAGAAAGTGATGATCGGTCAAAGGTTGGAGTCGATGATCTTGGAGGTCTTTTCTGACCTAAATGATGTTCTGATTCTGTGAGCTGGGTTGTGAGCCCTTCTTGAGGGGATTGGGAGACTTCATGTACTAAAATAGCCAGGTTGTTTTTGGAAGTGCAGGTGGACACTCAGTCCAGGCAGTGAGTGAGCAGGAGCTCCAGCCCCAAGAGTGTTTGCTTTGTTGAGGAATAACCCAGTGGCTGGAAGCTGTGGGATCCTGAGTTCCAGAGAGGGCACAGTACAGGGCATTTCACCTACATTTGAGGTCTGTCTCTGGGCACATCTTCTGTTGGGTACAGAGTGGCACATCTGGGACAGCAGAACATCTTGTGCCAGGTGCTGGCAGCCCCCACGGTCGCTGGGGTTTGTGGTGTCAGTGGGATGTGGCTGCTCTGGACTGGCAGCAGTGCAGAGGAAAGAGGAGTTTGCAGCATTAGCATGCAGATCTGCCAGAGAAGAACAACAGGATTGCTGCCTTGGCACAGCCTCCTCCAGAATCCCAGGAGCTGGGTGTTTGTATTCACTCAGCCCCGCTCGGATGAGGGGTCTGACCAGTATCAAGTTGCTGCCTTGGATCTGGCACTCTCACACTTGGATGCTGGTTCCTGTCTGAGTGCCATTGGAGAACTGTGGCCCTTTTCTGGGAGAGGTGCACATCCATGGATGCTTGGCTTTGCACTTTGCTGTCAGCTTTCCATCAAAAGTTTCACTGGTTTTCTGGTCCACATTTCCTTCCTCTGCCCGGATCCCTTGGAGAGGGAGAGCGCCTCTCTTCTCCTCCCAGTAACAGCTTGCTTCCAGGAATGTTTGTTTTCCATTTCCTGAACTGCATCCTGCAGTCTGATCCCAGGAAAGCTGGAACACGTGCAAAACTGCCCTTTTGGCCTGAGGAAGTTTATTCTGTTGTGCCTTTGGTGCAAGGGGCTTGTGCTGCTCTAGAGGAGCCAAGTGATGGCAGTTCCAGTCAGATATGATGTGTTGACAGTGAGAAAGCTTCGTGTAGAAATCCATGCTGGAATTCATGAGAACTTCATTTGGTTGCCTTTGTTCACAGGTGCTGAATTTGGTCTCTTCTCTGGAGTTTGGGAGTGAATGTGGCTCTCCTGGTCTCCTGCCCTGGGTGTTTTGGGGAAGTGCTCAAGGGGACTTCGAATATCCCTCTGAACCTGTTGGTGTAGGGTCTGAGGGGAGTTATTCCAAATAACTCCAATGGAAACAAGCAGTAGGATCTGGCCTGTTGAACCTGGAAGCAAAAAAAAAAAAAAAGGAAGGGGAAAAAAAAGCAAGGGAAAAAGATACGTGATAGATGTTAGAAAACACAAAATTAAAACTGATTTGTTCTCCCCACCACACGGCGCTCACTGGCTGCGCTGACTTTAACATCTTTATCTGGATTTTTTTTTTTTCCTCTAGTAATATTGAGAGGATTACCTTTGTTGGCCCCTGGGTAGTTGCTGTGTGATTTTACTGTTATTAAATCTATTGTAAACTGCTTCATTATTCCTGACTCAAATTCTCTCTTTCCTCTAATCCTCCCGCCTCCCGGGTAGAAATCCTGTGGCAAGAACCCTCAGGAAGTCCGGGAGAGGGCCACGGTCCTGCAGACAAAATTTGAAAATCATGTCCACTCCAGCGAGGAGACTGTCCGGTGGGCAAAGAAAGGTCAGTGTGCTTCCTTCCACTCATCCCACAGGGGCTCAGAGGAGCTGCCATGGTTTTCTTCTGGGGCAGAGCATCAGGGAAAAGGCCTGGAAGAAACATTTTGGGGCCCTTGGGCTCTGCAGGGGGTTGAGGCAGGCCCAGAAGGCTTTGTGGTGATATTAAATGTTAATTTCTGGCATTCCCATATTACGTGCAAATGAGATTTAGTCTTGGCTTTCAGTGGGATTCACATCAGAGGGCTCTGACCCAATCACGGGAGCGAGTGGGTTGTGTGTGTTAGCTGGGAAGGGGATGGGTGACTTCCTCTGCCACATCCTGGTGCAATTCCCATCAGATGCCTTCAGTTCACACCAGGGGTGAATTTGAAGCCCTGAAGGATGCCTTGGGAGCAACTCTGACCAGGAAAGGATGTGGGACTGGAGCTGGTTGTGTGGGATGGGAGATAAATGAGAGAGGGGGCAACAACTCAAAAAGGCAGGAAGAATAAAAACTGGGATGGAGTTGATAATTGTGGCTGTGTGCAGATCTGGGATTTGATCTGCCATCTTTTCCAAGCAGGATGCACAGCAGTTGTCACTGAGCAGTGTAAGAGACTCTTCCCTTCTCCCTCTCAGTTTGGAAAATCCAGAGAAAGACGGATGTGGGAGAAAGATTAAAAACTTGCTGGGGATGTGGTAGGAAAAGAAACAAACTGTCTCCTGAGAGGAGCCAAAAAGGTGGCGCAGTGTGGGAAGGCACTCTGGGAAGTCAGAGTGCTTGGCATTTACTTGGAGTTTGACTGAGTTGCTGAGACAGGTCCACAAAATGCAGCTCTTTATGGAAGAGACTAAACCATTCTTGCTCACAATATTTAGGACTAGAGCCTTTCCCTTTTTTTTTGAGTCTCCTCTTCCCACATCTCCCTTCCTGATTGTTTTCTTTTTTATCTCATTGCTCTGAGCCGAGTGCTGCTCTCTAAGCTTGTGTAGAAGTTATTTCAGCTCTGCAGCATTTCCAGTTGAGAGGGGTGTGCTGGTGAGATGAATTTTAATGGTGTGCATGATTTCTGTTTACCTTTCTGTGTACCTGCTGTGTGCACCTGCATACCGGGGTGGGACAGGTGTGCCACGTGTGCTCAACTTCTGAAATCACCTTCAAGGGGTCCAAAACCAAATGGGGAAATTGCCCTTTGAGCTCTACAATGTCTGGAGAAACTGGAGAGGGGAAGGCTGTTCTCAAGATAAAAGTTAAGTTCAGCATGAAAATTGTTTGGAATCTTGAGAAGTGATTGTTCAGGAGGTCAGAGGTGCTGTTTTTCCTGAATGTTGTACTCACTTCTTAGCTGATGACACAGCAGAGCAACCAGAGCCCCTCCTGTGAGTGCCTGCTTACCCCACATTATTCTGCATGCTTTTGATGATGTGTGGCTGTATGGAGGGGCAAAGTATTTGAAATTCTGCTGGTTCACTCTTTGCTCTACCCCCTGCCACTACACGTCCCTGGGCTGGAATCTCACCCCACTTCCAGCAGTTGCAGTGCTGATTTCAGTTCCTTGGGGCTTTCAAACACCTTCCTCCTGCAGTGAAAGAGTTGGACTTGGTACACAGGCAGCTTGCACCCGTTTTTGGGTGTGTGGTGTAATTACTTTTATAGCTGCTCTTTTAAATCCACGATCTTAACACATGTGACTTCACATGATCATAATCCTTCATTCTGCATGGATGAGCTTCTTGTTGCTCCCTTGGGATTTCTTGCACCCCATGCAAACTTCTAACGTGAATTGCCTGTGACAGGGACAACCAGTGAGTAACTCTGGGCACACCTAAAAAGCCTCTGTGGTTCCTCTCTGCACGGTGTCATTGTGCACACACCCACCAGACACACTTGTTGCTGACCTCAGCATTAATAACTTCTTTAGCCACAGAAAAGAAGCACAGAAAATGCTGAAATGTTGTGCATCCCATTTATCTTGTACAGGAGCACTCCACCTCTTTTTCCAACTCTGCTATCTACATATGCAAATTTTCCACTGCTGAGTGGCTTCCATAAGCCCCCTCTTCCTCCCCTCTGAGCCAGGCATCATGAATAATTAACATGGCAGCTGGCTTTTGCTTTCATGGCAGACAATCAATTGGAAACTGTGCCAGAGATGCATTTGTTTCTCTCTCTTTTTCTGTTTTTCCCCATTTTCTGACCTAGTCAATGTTAATAAGCAGTGTTTGCACTGCAGCCCGCTTTCAAAAGGCGAGTGGCTCCCTGCCCGCTCTCCCCTTCTGGCTCTGGGTCCCGTGTTTTTCAGACTCAAATCAAATGGTTCAGGGAAGGTGCTGCCCTTCAAACGTGATTGACTGATCAGCAGTGAGATGGGTGGGAGGAGGGGTCTGGCTGGGCCCTGCTACCTGGAGGATGAACCTCATCAAGAGTGGAGCCCCTTTTGGGAAGTGGAGGATGCTCATACCAAGGCTTGCATGGTGATGGGAGCTTCATTTCAGAGCTGTGGGGCCAGAAGGAGCTCAGGAGCCTTTGCCCCTGGGTTACAGAGAGGGTAAGGAAGCAAACCCTGCTTTTCTCCTCCTGGTTACCCAGTTTTACAGCCAGCAGCTGAGCATTTTGCCTCCTCCTTTCTGTCCTCAGCGCCCGCGTGTGGAGAGGGACAGCAGAGTCACAGGAGCCCAGTGCTGTGGCACGAGGCTCAAATCCGTGGTGGTTTTGGTGCATCCTTCCCTCCTGCTCTGGCAAAGTGCCTCCCAGTTCATCCAGCTGTGCTGAGGCCGTGCCCTGGGGCCAGTGCTGGGAGCTGGCTGCCAGCTGAGAGCCTGGTGAACAGGTTATGGCACCTGTCTCCCTTTCATATCTCATTACCCTCTCGTCCCCTGTTTAAAATAACAACAAACCAACCCATCTGACCCCTGTCATAGGTACAACATACTGGGGTTTTTCTTTTCTTCCTTTGATTTTCCACACTTGTATTTCCTGGAGCAAAATGGGGATGCACAAGTCTAAATCCTCCGTCTTACATGAGCACAAGTCCAATCCCACTCCAAGCCAGTACATGTTACCTTAGACTTGTGTTGGTGTGGCAAAAACTCTCAACAGCTCAGGCAGTTTGTTCCTGTGGCATCAAGATGAGGAACCTTTTACTTGAATTATGGCCTGACCAGTGCTGTTCCCAGTCTTTGTGAGTTGTTTTCATAAAGCTCTGTCTCTTTGATCACAAAATCATAAAAGAATTTCAACTTTAAAAAAAGAAGCAATAAAGATTTCAGTATCTGGCCACTCTAATTGCTCATAAAAGCCAGGAAAGATGGCTCTGGCAACACTGAGAGGTCTAAAGACCTGATAGTAAAGATTTTAGAAAGAATCCCATCCACAAAGGTCTTCATTTCAGTCTCGTGGGTGCTGTAATGAACGTCTCAGCTCTGAGCTGCTCGGGGGTGAGGCAGTTTCCTGGGCTGGGATTTCAACCTGCAGGTCCAGCCAGGCTCTCAGTGCAGCTCTGGGTGAGTGCCTTGCAGCTCTCCCTGGTTCTGTGTGCTCTGACTCAAAGCTGGATGTGGCAGAGTCTGTCAGGACTTTGGGAAGAGGGGAGCCTTTGACACTTTGATTCTCTAACTCTCATCTGGGGAGTTGGTACCAGCAGCTTTTCCTCTCTGCACGGCTGTGGGAGGTGAGCTCAGCCTTCATAATAACAGGATCTTTAGTACCAACCATTTCAGATGCTGGGAGACAGACAGCTATATTAGCTCCAATGGGACTGAATTCAAAGCGGGAGCAAGTTCCTATTGTTCCCCTTGAAGAGTTACACCTTCTCATAGGTGAATTTGACCAATAACTTTATGAAAAAAAAAGCAGCAGAACAGGGTTTTTGAGAGCATTTGAGCTGGTTTGTAAGCCCTCAGAAGGATGGCCTTCAGACGAGACACCGAGACAGTATTTGGAATTTAGCATTCTCTTTTTTGGGAAAACACAGGTCTCTCGGTGCTCAGAAGCCTCTAAAAGAGCAGCATTGTGAAATTGGGAAGAAGGTGCAAAAAACTCAATCTTTTCTTCTCATCGATTGGGAAAAGGAGTTCGCTTTGCTCAGTAAACAGAGCTTTGATGGATTCCCTGGGTCCTTCCAGGAGCTGATCTGCTAAAATGACATTTTTATTACTGTTCATAAACTCCAATCTCCGGCTGCTGCCAAGAGATTAGACATAAGCTGTGGGCAAACTTGCTGGTCCGGTGGCTCAACAGGCAAGGGCAGGAGAGGTGAGAGTTTAGAGCTCGCTGCTGTCGGGAAGGAGAGGGAGAGGAAGGTGCAGGTGCTGGTTTGGAGTGAGGGCTGGGGGGACACAGGAGGTTTGGCAAGCAGAGGAGCAGCAGGGGATTGAAGGGAGGCATTTTCTGAGCTGTAGAGTTTCCTTGCTGGAAGTCCCTCTATTCCCAGAGCAGGGGACAGCCCGGGTGTAGTTAATGTTCCGGGGACGGGGAGGAGCAGAGGTAGTGCTCATATTAGTGGATGATTGTCTTTAGAGCAATGAGCCCTGAGGGAAGGGCATTACAGGAATATAAAGATGGGAAGGGAAATTTGCACACAGTTCTATTATTTTTCCCTTTTGAGAAGGTGAGCTCTGCTCTCAGTGTGCTGATGAGTCAGGAAATCCATCCGGCTCTCAGATATTTATAAGGGACTAGCTGGTAACTGGTGAAAAATGCATGGACTACTGGGACTCTAATATCAGAGGAGCCTTCCTATGCCATCTCCATGCTTCTCTTTCTTCGTCCCTGCATCTCTGTTCCCACTCTCCTCTTATCTGCTGCCACTCAGTGACTCTTGAGAGATGTGCCACAAACATCACCTGTTGTGGCCAAAGGGGCAGCCTTGCAGGAGGTAACCCCAGTGCAATTCAGTGGAGCTTTGTTTCAGTTCCTAACATCTCCCCAGCACCTCCCTTCCCCTTTTGGGATTGTACTCGTACTGTGCAACCTTCACAGATTTTTAACATGCCAACCTTTTCTGCCAGCTGCTGACCAGAAGGTGTCCCAAAGGACCAGACCCATGTCCTTTCAGCTGGAACAGCTGAATCTTTAAGTGTGTGTATATATATATATATAAAAATGCAGCAGCAAACAGAATTCACTGGGATTTTTTTTCTTCCCCTCAGCACTGCAGTCTTTCCTTTGTGCCTATACCACCTATCCCAGGGACCTCAAGCACATCTTCCACATCAAATCTCTCCACCTGGGTCACGTGGCCAAGAGCTTTGGGCTGAGAGATGCCCCCCAGAACCTGACTGCTCTTCCAACCGCAGGCTCAAAGAAGAAAACCAAACCAAGACCAAAAAGGTAGGTAAGGCTGATGTTCCTGAGCCAAGGAACGCCAGGTGACACGCTGGGGTGAGCTTTGCTCCTCAGGGTGGCTCTGCTTGCTCCAGGAATCAAGTGTAAATCAAAAGGCAGATCTGTTGGTAGAAATGATCCTTCTGCAACCCTGTAGGTGTGAGTAGTTCTGGCAAGAGCATTTCTGCAAAATCCCGTGGGATCTCTCCCAGGAAGAGTCTGCAGCAAACCCAGAGTTGCAGCTCTGGTGTGTGCACAGGGCTCTTCTGGGTACTCCCATTCTGTGTAAGGAATTGGAGACTCCCTGATGGTGCTGGAGGAGCCCTGAACCCTCTTCTGTGCTCAGAACGAAGCTGAAGGTACTCAGTACGTCTGATCCTGGCTGCTCTGAGTTGGTTCCACAGGACAGATAATCCTCTCTTTTGGGATCACAGTGCTAAGGACACACTGGTGCAATGGCAGGATCCAACCCTCTGGCTTGCAGTAAAATCAGTGCAATAATTCAAAGGAGGAAAATCTTTCTTCTTTATCAGCAACAATTGTGGCTCTTTCCGTGTAATTGTTGCTACAAACTCTGTTAGCAAACCTTAGCCATGCAATTAAAGCACTAATCCACATAATTGTTCCAGGGCTGGGCACTTCTCTTGCACATGTACCTATCCTGTGAAAAGAAAAAATGCAAGGGGAAGGGATTTTAAAATAAAAAGTTGGAGCCTGCATTGTCCTGCTTTCAGAAGCCGCCAGGGACAGGCCACTGCTCTGCCTCCTGCTCCAGCTGACCCTCCTCAGCAGATGGGCAACAGGATGGGAATGCCCCTGTGAGCAGGGGATTTAACGGAGCTTTATTTCGGGAAGAATAGCCTGATTAGCTGATAAAGAGCATGTAAGATGGTATGGGGTGGGCTTTGATGTCTTGCTGGCCCAGCAGGGTGTCAAGCTATGACTGACAGTAGCGTGTCACAGGATTACTTGGCCTGTAACAATGCCTCTCTCTGTTCCTGTGATGTTGCTACTCTGTTAGAGCTACTTTTTCCCTTGTTACAAACCTCTTTGAGAGGGGGGTTCCTCCTCCCCAAGTCCTCATCCCATTATAGCACAGACAAGCTCAGGATACAGTAGGTATTTACACGCAGGACGTGTGGGGTTGGGGGATGTGGAGGTGTTGGAACAAATGGTCTGAGAGTGATTTGAGAGCTCATTTGCACGTGGATCATAGAATTGCAGCTCAAGGAAAGTGGGCAGACTTTGCACAGCTCAGTCACGGCTCAGGCTCCAGATTTCAAATCCGGGAGCATCTGGAAAGTTAAGACCCTGCAAAAAATAGCCAAAGTTGTGATGTGCAACAATTGTTCCTGCCTGTGAAACTTGCTTCTAATCAGCTTTCTCTGTGTGTGCTAAAAAAAAAAAATAAATAAATAGAGAGGGTGTATTAGTATTTATAGGATAGTTTAGAGAAAGTGAATACAGATTCAAATTCAGTCTGCACTTGCATAAATCCAAGATAGTGCTATTAACTTAGAGAATTGCTTTTGATTTCACACTGACAAAGCAGAAAGCAAAACTTAGCCTGCCATTTAGAAGACAAATGGTTTCTAATCGTAAAATGCAAGGCTTGAAATTATAACAGCACAGTCACAGAGCAATCTTTTTAATTCTGTTTCTCACACGACGCTGTGAGTGTTGGTTGTCGTATTACACATTGTCTCCCAACATCCGATACTGGTTTTTAATCAGGCTGCTCACTAAAGCCTCATCTCTCAGCACCTGCCTAGAGAATAAAGAGCAGGCACTCCAGGTTGAAAGTGGGGTAAAGGCAATCATTAAATGTTTCCTTGAGAGGACAAAGAAAACTTTTCATTTCTTTTGAAGTCTCCTTTTGTGCTTCGAGCCTCCTTGGAGAGGCTGCTTGGGGAAGGTGAGACAGTGAGAGGGAGCAGCCAGGTGTGTGATGGTTCAGTGCTGAAACGTGGGAGCAGCCCTCTCCTCAATGCCCATGTCAACTTCCATGTATTTTTCAGAGGTCTTTGTGCAAGCCAGCTGTCCCCTTAGCTGTAGTGCATCTTGCAAAACCCGATCTGAAGACGGAAAAATAATTGCTCACGATGGTTTTTGAAAGTTGCAATGCTGTGTTTAGGTGAGAGATGAGCACACGAACCAGATACTGCATATTGAATTACAGTCCAGCAGCTCAGTCAGTGTCTGGGCTCATGCTTTGACTGCAGGGTAGAGGCAAGGAAGCCGATCCCACTTCCATTGAGGGATTAGCTGTCCTTGGTTCACTGTGGAGTCGCAGCACGCCGAGGAAGTGGCTGACAGGCCAGATAGACTTGTCTTTTGACTCCTTCACAATGCAGATGCCAAAGACCCACTGCAATTCTACCATGCATCCCTGTGCTGCTCAGTCCTTTGCATTCTGGATCAGTGGGCTTTCATGGGAATCTGTGGCAACTGAGGGGCTGTTTTCCTTTTGAACTCAGGAAGGCCAGTGTGTGCCCCCAAAGGCTTTCACTGCAGTGAGGAGTTGCAACTTAATTTGGCTTTTTTGTGCGTTCAAGCCATTACAAAGAAAGATGAATCTTTAGTTCAGCTGATTCTGTGGAACTCCCTGCTACAGAAATCTCAGATGCAAGAAATGCTCAGAAAGATTGATTTTACTGATGAGTATCAAGAATTGCTACAGCATATGCAAAAAGTGATATAAAAACTAAGGTGAAAACCCCCTCATGCTTCAGAGGTTAAGTCCAGCTCTTAACTAAAATGGGATCAGGAAGAGGTGTCCAGGGTGCTTCTGTCTGAGAGCACTGCTGTACATCATTATCACAGTGCCATTGCTCTGATGGGGAGATGGGCATGGCCTGAAGGCTCTGGCTGCCAGATCATTGTGTTAATTCATTCCTCAGCATGGCCAGATAGAATCAGACAACTCCTGGGAAACAGACCTTGTAGCCCTGTGTCCTCCACATGGCCAGTGAAAACTTGTAGCCTATTACCTTCTCTCCCACCTCAAATCCTTGGTTCCACTTCTGAACATCTTGGCATTGACAATTTTGAAAAGCCAATACAAGGCTTGTGACTCAAGGCTGCAGCTGGGCCTCCCTGCACAGCAATTGTCTCATCATTAGAAGCACTTTGCCTGCCAGTTTTTATGTGCACATTTAGAGCTTTCCTGATATCACTTAATCAGTCAAAATGCAAGTTTGGAATTCTGCCCACTGGGAATTTCACTTGGTTTGGGCAGTCTGCTCTAGAAAGCCAAGCTGGAGCTCAGGTAAGAGCATGTATCCATGGGCAAATGTAGCCAAAAATTAAAGTAAGAGACACGGTTGCTGTGAGAGGAAACATCACCATCACTCTTCATTAAGGCAGTTCAGGGACACGGGTGAGTCCTGGTTACCATATCATGATGTTATAAAAGAAGTCCTGTTATGAAATTAAAGTTTTATAGTTGTAAAATCCATCTGATTGTTTCCTGTATACAGCAATGCCCTTTGTTACTGTCCTGTCCCACTGTGGCTGCAGAGCCTTTGCTCCATCTCTGAGCAGGTTAACAGTGCTTGCACACAGAGCTGGAAAACCAAAAATTATCATCTCTCTCTAACTGAAATATATTCTGTCCTCTAGGCTGGGAAAGGGCCTGACAGAAGCAAGAATCCTGTGAGGTTCCCAGCCTCGCAGTGCTGCTTTTGTCCTTTTTCCATAGGGTGAGGACCAAGGGATGGCAGTGAAAGTGGGACTGGGGTTTCTGTGTAGCTGAAATGCAGTTGACTTCAGTAGGGCGAGGTGGGCTCTGCTGTTCAGCCCATCCCAGTGAGGAGACCACCCTGCCCTGGGTGTTCTGGAGCAGGCTTGGTGCTCATTCTGGCTAGGTAATAATTTTCCTCGATCTTCTCAAGCATCTGCATCAGCTGGGAACAGAGGACCTGGGCCATCTGTTGACCTGTCGAGAGCAGTGTAGGATTGCTGATGGATTTCTTGCCCCCACTCTGCAGAAACAACAGCAGCAAAACCAACCCAAACAGGGTTGCATTGGCTGCAGATGGTTCATCCAACGCCGTAAGTAGGAAAAGCAGGTGTTGCAGCAGCCTTGGCCCAGAGGTAACCCAGCTCTGCTGCTGGCACAGTGTCAAGGAGCTGTTGGAGATGCTGTCAGGCAGATTGATAGTGCAATCCACGTTGAAATGTTTTCTGATAAATGGAACAGCCTCCTCGGGTCTCCTCCAAAGACACACCATGAGTTCTGGGACTGTGCGTCAGAACTTCATCCTCCTCCTTCCTCAGCTGGAGCAGTTTGGGAGCCTTTGGTTGCTGCAGATGCTGTGAGGTGGTTAAAGGTCACTACACCTGTGCACTGCATTGCAGCAGCATCTTGCACAGCAAGACAAAGGAACAGGCAGTGACGCCAGCCAGCTTGAGAGACACCTCCAAGAACGAGCTCGCTCACCACTGAGGTGAAAACATGAGCAGAGGCAGCTTCTGAGCCAGCAAACAACACTCAAGGAACCCTTGAGCAAAGCAGACTTGAGAGTCAAAGGGCCACAAGACCCAGGAGAAGGAGACCAGTCCAAACCATTCGGATTTCCCCAGAGATGGGTTGGGCAGCACCAGCATCCCTCAGATCACTGTGGCTCCCAGCTGGGGAATGGGAGCAGCAAGCTGGGAATAGCTCTGTGAGTGGGTGTAGAAGGGAACTGGAGCAGGGGAAAGAAGGATTTTACTCTTTCCTTCACTGGACACTTTTTCTTCCAGATGTTCCTTTCCTGCCTTTTGGTCATTTAGTGATGTATTTAGCAAGATTCACAAGATCCTCCTGTTTAAAGAGTGAATAAAATCATTCCAGTTTTCTGGAGGAGAATAGATTCTTTTTTTGCCTTTAAAACTTCGGCCTGGTCTTTTCCAGCCTTTCAGGAGATAACAAAGTCATCTGGGGACAGTTCCTCTGTTTCCTTATTGTCTCTCTGCAGAGGGTCTTGGTACCAGCTTTTGTGAGGCTGCAGCTTAATTACAGATGAGCACAGGCAGCTCTAAACCTGAGTCTTTTATTCCTTCCTCTGTCTCAATATTCCGTGATACCTCGACACGAGATCACAGCAAGAGATGCTGATAATCCATGTGTTTTTCCAGTGATGGGAACATGGGTTCTGTCTGTGTTGCAAATGCAATCTTACATTTACAGCCTTTCTGTGAAGCTTTTTGCCACAGTATCACCACCCAGCTCCCTTAAATTAACATCCCACCAGCCCTCAGCAATAGAGAAAACACAGGGAGGTGGGAGAATGGACTTGGAGGTCAGAGAGATGAAATACCTTGCCCAAGGATGCTCAGGGGGTGAGTGTTAAGGTCTTGCTCGGTTCTCCTGGGCTTTGTCTCATAACGTTGGTGAGGAAGGTGCCCTGTGGTTCTCTTGCTGCTCTGGCAGAGCCCCAGAGACTGTCACCAGTTGAGCAGAGAGAGGAATTCACAGCTTTACAGCAGAAATCTGGGCTCCTGAGCTGGTGCACTCTCCTGGTGTGCTGTCACTGCAGGCTGGTGCTGCTGCTGTTGCCTGTAGCTCCTCCGTCTCATGGTTAAACGGGGCCCTGACAGCTGCTTTTCTTCTGTCCGTGATGAGCACGGGTTCCACAGCACAACTCCATTGATTTTTGTGGCCCAGGGTTAGAGGGAGAAAGCTCCCTTTTCCCTGCATCCCTGCTTTTCTATGTGCAGCTGATCACCTCAGCGGGGAGTATTGATTTACTAATTGGGCAGCGATTTCACCTGATTGATAATAAAGTGTTGGACAACCTCCCTGCTGAGCTGCAGCTCAGCCCGCAGCTACTGGTGGATTCCTTGTCCTTTCACAGCAGATAGTTGCCTGTTGTTAAATAAACTGGTGTGTTGCCTGGAAACCCAGGAATTACTGTAGTAAATGCTTGGAGACAACAATCAAAGTGTCAAACAGGAGCTTTACCCACTGGTGGAGGGGGCTGAGCAGAGGATACACCTGCACAAGCTGTGGGAAGGGAGCAAATACATATCCCAGGCAGCCAAGAGTTCACTTGCCTTGTCTCCCCTGTGTGTTTGGCCTGTTGAATGCATTGATCCATTGCTGCAGCCAAATATTCTTCCTTCTCTTCAATCCCCCAGCGTGGGTTTGGACACCTGAAGGGACTTTGAGGCAGTGCTGTAAGGTGTCACCTTTGGGACTGCCGAGTCCCTGTGTTGTCACCAGAGCACACTGGTGTGGCTGTGGGGCTGCTGTTCAGGGACAGACAGATTTCTGTTCTGTTTTTCTGGAAATACTTGAGATCTGCTACAGGTCCTTACTAGAACTTGCTCAGAGAGGGGCACCCTGGAGGTGTTCAAGGCCAGGCTGGAAGGGCTCAGGTTGGAGCTGGTCTAGAGGAAGGAATGAGATGATCTTTAGGGCCCCTTCCAACCCAAAGCAGTCTGTGACTCTGTGATGATGAAGAGGAGGGTGGGACATGCCAACTCGACATCCTGTTGTGCCCAGGAGCATGGGAACGAGGTAGGGAATGACTGGTCCTGCACCCAAGAGATTGCATGTTAAATAACTGAGGGTGAGCTTTGCCCAAGGTTATGGAGCAGGAGAGTGGCAGAACTTGTGGTGGAAAAATGCTGAGTGGGTTTTTATATTTATAGCTGGCAGTTTAGGGCTGCAGGGACACCCACGTTGGAGTTTGGTGGCCAGGCAAAATGCACCTACCCTTGCAAAAGCCAGCCTCTGGAGAGGGAGGCTGTGAGGTGCATGGGATGGCTGCAGGACACTGCAAGAAGAGAAAATCTGTTGGATCTGTTGGGTTTTAGACTCATGACATTCTAATATTTTCCCTGATTTGTTTGGGAGGAGGTTGTGTTTTCAAGCTCTGGATTTAAGCTCTGTTTATAAAATGTGTCCATTGTTCAATGTCATTGGGCTGTTAGGTATTATTATTATTATTATTATTATTATTATTATTATTATTATTATTATTACTTTCAAACTGCTGTGTCACCTCATTCATCAGCCTCCAGGCACACAAGCTTCCCTCCTCCCCGCCACCCCTGCAAGAGCATTTGTACAGAACAAAGGCTTGCTTTTAAAAACGCCGTGATATTTTGCCACCTTTGTGAAAACCTGTCACAACAATACCTAATTTTGCATGAGGCAGAATTTCAAATCGAGCCTCAAGGAAAGGGAGCTGCTCCTTCTCTAACGTGCACCTGTCACCGTCGGTGGCGTTGCAGGAACCCACCCAGCAGCAGAAGGGGATCTTAATTCCTCTGCTCTTCCCTCTGCCCAGGTCTGAGCTGCTCCAGAAGACCCACGGCAAACGGCGCCTCGCCGAGATCCTGCGCTCTGAGTACTCCAGTGGGATGGACACCGCTGGAGCCAAGGTCAAGAAGAAGAGGAAAAAGCAGAGAAAAGCTGGCAACCAGCAGATTCCAACATAAGCCAGGGCCTTCCAGTCATTGGCTGTAAAAGCTGCTCGAGTGCCTCAGCTGGGGGTCAGGGTGACCTGCCAAATCGGCTGAGGAGTGCTTCAATTTATCAGGCAAACGTGGGAGGGATCCCGGGGATCTTGGCCTCCTCCCCTTCATTCCATAGGTCCAAATGGAATGGAATCCAGGCGTGTCCTGTTGTACTGCTGCAATTTAATGTGGCCTCCTGAAAATGCGCCGTGTTCCTAAGGTGGCTTTTTAGCAAGGAAAATAAAAAGAGGTTAAATATGATTTTCAGAGGAATGTGATGTGTGTGCAACATAAAAGCGAGACAAGAGTGGGCGGGCAGGAGGTGCTGTGGTGTTTAAGGAGCACTCCACAATCCCTTCACTTGCAGTTTCCAGCCAGGTAAACATGGCAGGGGAGGTGTCCCAGGAGCACAACGGAGAGGGGAAATTGCCCTGTGCCCTGTCAGTGTAAAGGGAGCACTTCTGCTCCTGTCTCAGGTAATGAAGCCACACTGCTGCCACCTCCTCTCCTGTCCTCTGTGCACTGGGGCAAGGTCTGTCCCTGGTCACTGTTAGAATTGCCACCTGCAATGATGCCAGTGGCAGGATCGTGGAGAGCTCTTCAGTGCGGTGACACACGGTCCCTTTGGGGCAGAGCTCATGGGCACAGAATTTCCTGTCAGAGCTCCTGAGTTGGGGAACAAATGCTGTCACTGTGGGAAGGAGCCAGAGTGGAATCCAGCAGTCTCCAAACTTCTCCTTGCCTGCAGCGTGTTGTCATTCCTGATTATGTAACACACAGGGAGTATGAGATGTCTCACCTCTCTGAACATGAAAGCCTTTGCAGGCTCTTGCAAACACCTGCCAGTAGTGACCCAGCCTTTTGGGGTTCTCTGCCTTGCCTGGGCCTGTTTTGAGCTAATGGATTTTATTTCTTGCTTTTCTCTTTCGCCACCCGTCTTGTTCCCATCAGAGAATTGGGATGCTGGAAAAAGGGATGCAGGGAAAAGGGATGCAGGATGTGTTGGGACTGACACTTGTGCACCACAGTGTGGGAAATGAAACCCAAACTCCCCTGTGAGTGGGAAAGTGCCCCCAAAGCCTGCAGGAGATTTCCCAACTCCCCCGGCTCCTACAGGTGGGCACCCAGCTCCCTCTCCATGTTCCTCCCCCTGCTTCTTCCAGCCCCTCCCAGAACACAAGCACCAAGCAGGGCACAGGTGAAAACAGCACAAACCCTGCCAAAACACAGCTTCCTGCTACCTGCACATGTCTTCCTCGAGGAAAGGGATGAGGAAGAGCAGCCCACTCATGACCTGAGCCAGGCATGTTTAATGCAGAAGCAGAAAGTGCTCAAATAGTGGCAATTTCAGACGTCAGAAGGAAAAAAAGTACTGAAAAAGGAGTATAAACAGATGAAAATGATGCCTTGTAAATGCAGAATTGAGGGCACCTACTTTGGGCTGTAGTGAGTCATACAAAGGATTGTAGGAGAGAAGCAATCAGCCCCAAAGTATTTAATTTCTGAAGTGAAGGTAACTTTTGAGAACCAGAATTTTGATTTCCTCCCAGGCAAT
Organism: Pachycephala philippinensis; assembly: GCA_013397055.1. Lineage (NCBI taxonomy): Eukaryota > Metazoa > Chordata > Aves > Passeriformes > Pachycephala > Pachycephala philippinensis. The sequence goes on along the minus strand of VWZT01013539.1, from coordinate 3,939 downwards.
TATCAAACACTCCGATTTCACTGCAATACTTTTTTGAACACTTCTGAAAGATGATAAAAAGGCTCCAGTATCAAATTAACCATGATTTTACAGAGAGAATGAAGTTACAAGCATTTCTTAGATTAAAATAAAATAACAACAAAGCCCGCCTGATTTTGTTGTGAGAACTATTTGGAAGAGCAATCAGGTTTAAGGCAAATGTCAGCTTAAACAGAAAAGAAACCCCTGAGGATGAAAATGACTCAGAGTGATGCAGAGAGTGTAAGTTTGGGAATGATCTTGTGCATGAGGGGAAAATACATGACCTTCTCCTGGCTGACTGTCACGTAGGAATTAATAGGGACTATTGGCAAATTCATAATAGTGGGAATAAAGGCCAGCAGCACATGGGTGAGAGACATCAGGAGATCTCATTGCTGCCTGTATTAACTGGGCATGAAACAGTACAAATGGTTATGATGAATAAAGTGATTTTAAAAAAAAAGATTGGAGTGTCTTTTTCTTTCAGCTTCACCATCTTTAGCAGGTAGGGCTGGATTACTTGTGTGCTTAGGGAGAGGGAGAGGAGGAGATTGTTAAATAGGAAAGAGAAAGTGTAAAAGAAATGCACAGGCACCTGAAGTTAAGCCGAGTTTGCTCCTAATAAACCTGAAGGCTGATGAACAAAATGTGTTTGACTTGTGGCTGGATGGGCAGGAGTCAAATTCTGCACTTGGGCAGCTCCAGATTGGCTCTGAGCTGGCTTCACCCTTGTGCACCACTCAATTCAGGAAGAACCTGGTAGGTTTGGAGTTGAGTTGTGCTAAAATCATCCTTTCATTCAGGCAGGGCAGGGTGTGGTGAGCTGTGAGCTGCTGCAGAGTTCCATCATCTCCACCACCTGCAGACCTCCACCACCTGCAGCAGGAGCAGGGTGCTGTGTGTGCAGAGGCTGCCAAATCCTCTGAGCACCCTAATGCCAGAGGAGCTGCTGAGGGTGACAGTGGGTTCCTGTGGTGTGGAGCAGGTGGATGTTGCCCTGAACTGCTCCTGAATTTGTCCCCTCTTGCTCTGAGGTACGTGCTGTGTGCTGAAGGGCTCCTGGCTGGCTGGGAGCTGCCTGCACAGCTGGCAGGGCAGGGCAGCTGGGTTTGGCAGTGTCGGTGGAACTGCAGCTTTGGTCCTGGCTTTGGTCAGCTTTGCTTGTCTGGATTGTGGTGGAGGGCAGGGGCCTCGCTGCCCCGCAGCCTAAAGTCCCTGTGTTTGGTCTGGAAATCGTGCAGACCAATTTGTGACTTTTCCACAAAGCTGCCTGTGAGTCAGGTTTGGGCTTAGTTGGGTTTGCCTTCCCTGCTCTCTCACGCTGAGATTGCAGGAGGCTCTTGTGCCTTTTCTCAGCTCTCTTCTGGCTCTGTGTCCTTTACCTCTTGTAGGAGCTCACATCCTCCTCTCCTCTGCAACTGGAGCATCTTGAGTTCACATTGCAAGGCTTTGGATTAGGAAGAAGCAAGGAGGTCACCTTGGGGCAAGGGTCCCAGTTAAACACCGGGGTGTGGGTCAGACACAAGGCACAGCGCTGGTACCCGACTGCTGAGAAGCACCATGACCAAGCAGGGTAGAAAGCACCAGAACCTCCCTGTTTACACCCCCTTGTTTTCTCCATAAACCTGGGGAAAAAGGAGAAGCAGCAGTGTTCTGGGCTTTCCATTCTGATACAGTTTTTTTTGGTGCTTGGATGAAGCCATGAAATATCTCAGCTACAAACAGTTGTGCTCATTGCAGTGACTTTGTGTGTGCTGGTATGTCCAGCAGAGCAGCTTTGGTTCTGTGTCTGTTCTGAGGGTGCTGCTCCTGGTTAAAGCTGGGTCAGGTTGGGAGGAAGGTGGCCCTCGAGCTGGATAAAAGCCCGGAAGGGACTTGAGAGCCAGGACTGTGTTTGGTCCTGGAAAACCCACTGTACTCTCTGGATCCAGAGCCTGGAGCTGCCAGAACCCAACCAGCAGCAGCTTGTCTGTGGGGCTTTGTACCCTGGGGGAAACCTGGAGCAGAGCTGGTGCAACACTCCAAAGGTTTCCTTGCTGGGGCTGGTGCTTCTGAACTGTGCCATTTTGTTGCTTCGTGAAGTTTCAACCCAGCACAGGCTGTCCCACCGCTGAGGCCTTGTCATGATTGTGCCAGCCTGGCACCATCCTCTGGAAACATTTCCAGCCTGCTCAGGGGCTGCTGTAGGTGCAGGGCCGGTGCTGGTGGGTTCTGCTGTGGGACACCAGCTCCCATCTCAGTCCCTGCACACGGGCTGGAGGTGAGGGTGGTCCTTCAGCAGGTTTTGAGGCTGCTGAGATCCTCCCACACGTGATGCTGTTCATGTGGCAAGTGCGGTGCTCTCTGCTTAGAGCCTGTGGTGTCTGCCCTAAACTGTTTTATCTTGAAGCTTGACTCTGCTGTGAGATCTCCCTGGCAGCGACAGCTCCAGCCCTCACTTCCCCTCTGCTCCCTTTCCTTCCCACCACACCCGGCACAGCCATTCCCCCTTCCCAGAGCAGAGGACTCTGTCCTGCTCTCTCCTACCATCCTCCGTAGCACAAGCTGGACCCTGGCACTGTGTTATGGTGCTGGCTCAGACCTGCTGGTACAGGGGAGTTTGCAGCTCCTTCCAGATGTGAAATGGCAAATTTAAATATTGCAATCACAAACGTGTAACGATGCCTTGTACTTCATTAATGTAAGAGGAGGAATCTGCTACGGCTACAAGGACAATTAAATATTAGAGAATGTCTTTGATTCACATTCCTGCTGTGTAAATGGGAGGAAGGTTGCTGTATGCTCCTTGCCTTTGCGCTCACAAAATGAAAAGCACACCCACTGCAAGTTGTCCTTTGATAGATTTTTAATATGATTTTAAAGAGTTTTGTTTGGCCTCATTCTTATTCAATGAGATTAATTTAAAGCACTTATCCCCTGGGTTTAAGTCAATCCATGTAGGATTTGGGACGGGGGTTGTTGCCCGGGGAGGGGGTTGTTTGCAGGCCTCTCTGAAAGACTCCTTTCCCACTTCATTAACCCCGAGCTGGGAGCGACCCCCCCTTCCTCCTCCTCCTCCTCCTCCTCGCCCCGCCGAGGCCCGGGGATTTACCAAACTCCCCCATTCACATGCAAAGGACCAGCCCCGTCCACAAAGGCCGGGGGCTCTCGCCCCCAGGCGTGGCTGTGCATTTGGCCGAGCCGACAATCGCCCTCCCCGCGGGGCTCGGGGCAAAGCTCCCGGGACGGAGCCGGGCTGGGGGCACCGGGCTGGGACCCGGCCCGGGGAGCCGGGGAGGGGGATCTGCAGGGCCGGTGGGTGCCGGGGGGGCT
>VWZT01013532.1:78043-101026 GCA_013397055.1 Pachycephala philippinensis | reverse complement strand
CCAGAGAACTTCCCAGCCCAAGGCCAGCACGTTTCCCAGCCTGATCCAGATACAATTCCCAGACGAATTCCAGCACACTCCCACCCCAAACCAGGGATTTCCCAGCCTGGTCCCATGAGCTTCCCAGCCCAGTCCTGATGCTCTTCCCAGCCTGATCCCACCAAATTTCCCAGCCCGGTGCTGGTGCTCTTCCCAGCCTCATCCCAGCAAACTTCCCAGCCCAGTCCTGGTGCTCTTCCCAACCTGATCCCAGCAAACTTCCCAGCCCAGTCCTGGTGCTCTTCCCAGCCTGATCCCACCAAATTTCCCAGCCTGGTGCTGGTGCACTCCCCAGTTCAATCCTGGCAGTCCAGGTGAGCTTCCCAGTTCATCCCAGTGAACTTCCCAGCCCAATCCAGGCACACTTCCCAGCTCATTCCTGCTGAGCCTCCCAGCCCAGTCCCGGAACGCTCCACACCCCAATCCAGGCATTTCCCAGCCCAGTCCCAGTGAGCTCCCCATCCTGATGGTGGCACTCTCCTCGCCCCAATCCAAGCACAATTCCCAGTCTGATCCCAGCCCACTCCCAGCATTTCCCAGCCCAATCCCAGTGAGTTCCCCATCCCGATGGTGGCACTCTCCTCGCCCCAATCCAAGCACAATTCCCAGTCTGATCCCAGCCCTCTCCCAGCATTTCCCAGCCTTGCTCCTGGCACTCCCCAGCTCAGTCCTGACAGATTTCCCAGCCCAATCCTGGCACAATTCCCAGCACGCTCCGGTCACACTCCTGGCCTGGGAGGCACAGGGACCACTCCTTGCTCTTGTTTTCTCTGGAAAAAAAGCTGGAAAAAGAGCAGGAGCGGGTCCTGGGGCAGTCAGGCTGGTCCGGAGTGGGAGCGAGCCCTGTGGTGGTGGATTTTCCTTCAGGAATTCCCTGGGAGGGCTGGGGCATTCACACGGGTTATCTTTAGCTACAGTCGAGATAAAGGGAATTTTCTAGGAATTTCTGGCTGCTTCCCTGAGTACTGATCCCTGATTTATCAATGGAGTAGAATCCCCTCTGGCTGCATCCCGGAGCACATCCCGGAGCACATCCCGGAGCACATCCCTTCCTGCTGGATCCACACCCACCTCCCACACGCTCCCATCCCAAGCTCTGCCATCTCCCTGGAGCCTAAGGAAGGGAAAAGCAGCATCCCTGCACCAGCACCATTTCCTGGGAGGAGTCTGGGATCCAGCCCATCCTCACTTGGATTGTAAGGACGGGAAGAGCAAAAGGATTTGTTAAAGGTTTGGAAAGCCGGGGGAGGTTTCCCTTCTCCTCCTGCTCTTTGATGATGTCCCAATATTTCTTTTAATTAAAAAAATCCCACTTTTTTTTAAGTACTTAACGCTGAAAAAAGCAGGAGCCATCCCATCCCTTTCAATCCCTAAAAATGTGCCTGGAGGCCGGCAGGCAGAGCTGCAAAATCCCGGGAGCAGAGGGGCTGGGTGTAAATCAGCCGTGCCAGGGAGGTTTTATGGCCGAGGCTTGGCCGGAGCAGGGACATCAAAGCTCCAGCCCCAGGCTCGGCTGCCACTTCAAAAGGCCGGGAATGGGGAGCAGATGGCTCGGGATGGCTCCGGGATGGCTCCGGCACCAAAGCCTGCAGTGCTCCAAAAGCAGAGCCCTTTGTCATTCCCAAAGCCCTGTGCATTCCCAAAACCTTCCCAAACTCCTGGTTATTCCCAAACCCTTTGTCCTTCCCAAACTCTTCTCCACTCCCAAACCCCTCATCAAGCCCAAACCCTTCCCAAACCCTTCATCATTCCCAAACCCTTCCCAAATCCTTCATCATTCCCAAATCCTTCCCAAACCCTTTGTCAGTCCCAAACCCTTTGTCATTCCCAAACCCCTCACCATTCCCAAACCCTTCCCAAACTCATTGTTCCCAAACCCTTCCCAAACCCTTCGTCCTTTCCAAACCCTTCTCCACTCCCAAACCCCTCGTCATTCCCAAACCCTTCTCCACCAAATCTTCACCCCCAAATCCTTCTCCATCACCAAACCTCTCTCCACCTCCAAATCCTTCTCCATCCCCAAATCTTTCTCTGTCCCCAAATCTTTCTCCATCACCAAACCCTTCTACACCTCCACAAATCCTTCTATCCCCAAATCCTTCTCCATCCCCAAACCTTTCTCCACCAAATCCTTCTTCACTCCCAAGTCCTTCTCCATCACCAATCCTTTCTCTACCTCAAAATCCTTCCCACCACTGAATCCTTCTCCATCCCCAAACCCTTCTCCATCAAACCTTTCTCCACCCCCAAAATCTTTCTCCATTCCCAAACCTTTCTCCACCAAATACTTCTCCACCCCCAAGTCCTTCTCTATCACCCATCCCTTCTCCACCCCAAATCCTTCTCCACCCCAAATCCTTCTCCACCCCCAAAATCCTTCTCCAGTCCCAAGTCCTTCTCCACCCCCAAACCTTTCTCCACCAAACCCTTCTCCATAACCAAGCCCTTCTCCACCCCAAAATCCTTCTCCACTACCAAACCCTTCTCCATGACCAATCCCTTTTCCACCCCCAAACCCTTTCCCATCTGACCCCTCTCCATGTGGGATGAGGGGAAAAATCGGTGTCAAAATCAGCAGGGAAAGATGAGGAGGGGAAATAAAAACTCCACTTCCGAGCTCCTCCTCGTGCCAAGGTGCCAACTCCTCCTCGGAGAATTTTTCCTAATTTTAGGCTAAAATTCCACTTTAAATTTATTTTAGTATCAAAACTTCCTTACCAAGGCCTTCCTCCCTCACTCCTCCAAAGTGTAATCCTGTAATCCAAAGCCTGCCAGGAAAACTAACACAGGAAAATCCCTAAAATGATGCTGTCCCTATTTTTCAGCCTCTGGAGGACACAGGAATGGAGAAGTCACAAAGATGGGGGGGAAAACCAGCCTGGGATGGGATCAAGAAGCCAAATGTTTGGGAAAAGCTGGAGGAGCCTGACTGGGATTCTCTCCTCCAGCAGCTGGGATCTGCTCCATTGACACCAACCTCTCCACGGAGAACCAAACCCATCACAATTCCAAGCTTTTTCCCTCTAAAAGGATGCAAAACCTTCGGCATCCAGCCCAGCATCCATGCCAGCACTCCTGCTGGGCCACTCCCTCCAGAAACGTGTTTTCCAAGGGGAAAAACAGGATTTCAAGGGTGCTTTAAAGGGAATGGAGATCCTGGCTTCCCACCCCTCTTGCGCCTTTCCATCAAAATCCTCTCCCATGGCCCGGGAACACCGGGAATAGCAGCAGCAGCTGTCGGACGCCGGAGCCGCGGTGCCGGTGGGTTTAATCCCTCCTGGGTGGGTTTAATCCACTTGGGAAAGGTGTGGGGTGGGGAGGAGGGTAAAAAATCCAAGGAATGTGGTTGTAATTTCAGGGTGGGAGCGTCTGAGGCGGGAGCTGCGACCATGGGAATTCAGTGCCAGGAAAAACCCGACCTCCCGGCCAAGAAGAAAAGGATTTGAAGCTCTGGAGTGAGCAGGAACCACCTCACCCTGAGGTCAGCCAGAGCCACGGCTCGTTTAGGAATGAGGGATTCATGGATTCGGGGAAATTCAGGGATTTGGGGGTTGCAGCGAGCAGCAAAACCTGGAAGGAGCAGGGGGTTCGTGTCCGGCCTGAAGGGCAGCCCTCGGATGGTCACCTCTGCCCTCAGCTCCCCTTTATCTCAATTTATGGGATAAACCCCCCACATTTCTGGGAGCATCACTCCTTGCTGCTCCCTCTGCTGTGCAGGCAGCACCGAGACCCTCAGAATTCCATAGGAAAACAATTCCCGAGCTGGAAAGCTCCAGCACAGCTCTATTCCCTCGCTCAGAAGAACCCAAGCTTCTCCTCAGCACCTCATTCCCATCCCAGGGATGTTCCCAAATATCTCCAAGCTGCTCTGCACCACTGAACTTCAGCTCATCCCTCCACAGGGATGCACTTCCCAGATATTCCAGCTCCAAACCTCCCTTCAGAGCCTCAAAGTAACATTTTCTTCATCAATCCCAATATCCTTCAACAATATTTGCAACCCCAAGATCCCGGAATCTCAGGGAATGTCGTGGGATAAAGGTGACACTGATCCAGGGATGAGAATCCTTGAAAAGGCTTCCCTGGATTCCTCTGTGGGAGCAGCAGCCCCTTGGCTGAGCAGGGAGTGCCAGCTCTGAGCTCATTTCCCAATTAACTTTTTTCCAGGGAGATAAATATTTGTCGGCAATTTTGTCAGAGTGAACTCGCCAGGAATCCTGGCTGGAGCACTCGGAGGCGTTCCGGGAATGGGATTAACCCTTGGGATGCTGGCAGCACACGGAAAGGCCACTGTGGGATGTTCCCAGGTGCTGCAGGATGGACAAAAACTCCAGGAAAATCACTCCTGGGAACGTGGGAGCACTGGAGCAGTGGGAGGATTCATTCCTTTCTTTCCATGGATCTTCTCCAGCTTTTTAAGGAATCAGAAAGGTATGGGAAAGGCGCTACACCCTCAGTTTGTCCTTTTTCAATGTTATTCCCCCTCATTCCCATTTTTTTGGCACACGAGGTTGGAATCCGGGGCAGAGCTTCGGGGAAGTCCGGCGTCCACTCGAGCTGTGGCCGGAGCAGCCAAGCCCTGAGCGCCCACTCCAAAGGGTCCCGCCTCACTCCTGTCCCCCTGCCACGCCCCAAATCCACCCTGAGCTCCCATCCCGTGGCCTTTCCCAAGGATTTGTCCCCCTCACCTTCATGGGGTTCTCGTCGTACGTGGGGGTGCCGAGGTCCATCTCGGCCTCGTGCTCCAGGCCGGCGTCGTCCCCGGGGCTGTCCCAGGTCGGAGGATCCCACTGGGTTTGTCTGCAGGAAGGAAAACAGACCCTTGTCACCTCCTGAAAGGATCTGGGAGCTGCTCATGGATTATCCCATCAGCTGGGACATCCCAATTCCATCAGCCACCACAATTCCTGACATGGGGAATTCACGGCCTCCTCTTGCTCCTCATGATGAGTTTGAGGGTTTCTAAGTTGGAGAAGGGTAAAACCAAGCAGGAAGAACTGAAAAAAGGGAATTTGCACCATTTTCTACCACGGTGACGCTGTGGGATCAAGGGATGTTCATCACCGGGATGGAATTCCCAGCATGGAAAGGTGGGAACATCCCAGCAGAGACGCCAGGGAAGGGGGGGTCAAATTCCACCAAGGCTCCTCATCTCATCCTGAGACTTCCAACCAACACAATTCCCCCATTCCTGCTCGTCTGGTTTTAATTCCAGGTGTTTGAAGGTCTGGTGTGCCAGGGAGCAGGGAGGAACCCAAAGGGAGATGGGAAAGATCCATGGATGCAGAGAAATGTGTGCCAGGAACAAGAACTGACAGTAGGAAACGGATATGGAAGAAAATATTCCTGCTTATCCCTTCAGAGGTGGATCCCCATCCACACCTCCCATGGAGCTGGAAATTTTTTAAAAATCCTTTTTAGAAGCTTAAAATCTGTTATAATTTCAGGTAAATTTGTAGGGATTGAGCCAAAACCTGGTTCTTTCCAAATCTGATGGGAAAGGTGTGGGGAAAACATTGGGAAAATCGTGTTTCTTGCTATGGAGGTGGGAGCTGGGCTCTTCTCCCAAGAAACAACTGACAGGACAAGAAGGGAACAGCCTCAGGTTGTGCCAGGGGATGTTCAGGTTGGATATTGGGAAAACTCCTTCACGAAAGGGTGGAGTCCCCATCCCGGAGGGATCTCAAAGCCCCGTGGCCGTGGCCCTTGGGGACAGGGGTCAGCCATGCCCACACTCACCTGGTGACCACGTGGTAGTAGTAGATCTTCCCCTCGGGATCCCGCGCCGTTTTCCAGTTGGGAGGGAGGACGATGGTTTTGGGTTTGGGAGGGGAAGGCGGAGGCAGATCCAGGAGGTTGTTGGTGACCACCAGCTCCGGCTGGAAACAGCACGGAAAGGATGAAGAGAAAGTCGTGAGGGGCCATGAGAGGTGCCCTGAGAGCTCTTTATCCCACGGGAAAGCCCTCCCCATCCCTTTGGATCTCCCTTTGGATCTCCCATCGGTGCTCACCTGCTGGATGGGCTGGGGCTGCCCGGCCGCCACGATGGTGGTGACGGCGGCGGGGGGCTGCACGATGACCCCCTGAGGGTGAGCCGTGTAGATCTGCTGGCCCTGGATGTACTGGAGTCCTGGCTGGGCATAGCTCTGCAACAGGGAACCACACTCAGCTGCTTTCCCCAAAAAAACCTTCACTGGAGGAGCCCCATCCAATCCGGCCTTGGACACTTCCAGGGGCAGCCACAGTTCCTCTGGGAATTCCAGCCCAGCCCCTCCCCACCCTCACAGCCAAGAATTTCTTCCTAATATTATCCTTAGATTTTTGGAATATAATTAATTCTGGTAGCTCCAGACCCTACTTCCAAAAGCCAGTGGAAGTTGAGTTCCCATATCCACGTTTTACTCGTTTACTCAGCTTTTATCCACAAATCTCCCTTCAACAGTCAGGAAACCAAGACAGCTTTTATAAACAGGTTCTGAAATATTCCTGCAAGTTGTAAATTCCTGATTGGCCCCAACAACTATGGAATCATCATCCCTGGAAGTGTTCAATATCCCCTATCCCTGGATGTTCTCAATATCCCCCATCCCTTGGAATGTCCAAGGCCAGGTTGGATGGAGCTTGGAGCAGCCTGGGATAGTGGAGGGTCTCCCTGCCCATGGAATGGTGTGGGAATGGGATGTTCTTTAAGGTTCCTTCCAACCCAACGCATTCCAGGTTCCCATGACTCTCTAATTTATGCCGTTTGTAGATGGAAAACACCTTGGAATGTGCTCTTCTCCTACTCCTGGGCAGGAAGCTCCCGGAGAAGAGCTAAGAAGATGCTCCAATGAGAGAAGTAACAAAGAGTGAGTAACTCAAGCGTTTTTCCCAGCTGATGGCTGGCTCCCCCGGTTCCGTGGGTGTTCCCAGCTGGAATTACCTGGACGATGGGCGGGGTGGTCTGCGAGTAGGGGGAGGTCACTCCGTAGACGGTCTGGCAGGTCTGGCCCTGGTAGTAGATGGCCGGTTGGGACTGGGCAGGGGAATAGGGCTGCTGGACAGCCACGGGCTGCTGGCTGGAGTCCCACACCCCGTAACTCTGGCTCTGCACCGCGCCCGCCGCCGCGGCCGCCACGGGCAGCACGGCCACGTTGGCCTCCTGGTGCACCACGGCGTCGCTCGGCGCCACGTACTGCGGCGTGGTCACCTCCATGGTGGTGGCCACGTGCTGGACGACGGGCACGGGCTGCGGGGTGCTCAGGGCGGGCTCCACCGCGTGCCCCACCAAAGTCTGGGAGTGCTCGTATCCCGCCGGGGAGCACATGGAGTCCATGGTGGGCGTGGGCAGCAGCACCTTGCCCGCGTTGGGGTTGCTGGGGTCCACGTAGGCCTGCATGGGGTAGCCCGGCGGGTAGCCGATGAAGCTGTGGTGGGGCGTTCCGTAGCCCATGGAGTCGTAGGGAAGCGGGGATGTCATTCCCAGGTTTTGGAGCTGCTGTTGTTGTTTCTGGGCTTCCCTCTGGGCCACCTCCTGCTCGAAGAGCTTCCGGCGCTCCTCCGTGGACAGCTTGTTGCGGTCCTTGGGCCGGACCTTCTTCTTGGAAGATGCTGGTGTGTCATACCTGGGAGAGAGGGAGCGGGGAAAGGGAGGGCTGTGAGACCTTGGGAAGCTGCGGGCCAGGGCTCCAGCAGCAAAAGGAAAACCTGGAATGCCCAACAACAGCGGCAATTCCTACAAACATTCCCTTTTTTCCAGCTGTTTGACCAACTCAAGAGAAACACCCGTGGGGTCCTGCTCATCCACAGGGAGCCAGGGCAGAGGATGAGCGATCCCAATGGATTGGCCAACATCAGCCCGGTGCTGATGGAGATGCAAAGTGCCACAGAAATTGTCTGGAGGAGCTGCTCCGGGATACCNTGTGAGACCTTGGGAAGCTGCGGGCCAGGGCTCCAGCAGCAAAAGGAAAACCTGGAATGCCCAACAACAGCGGCAATTCCTACAAACATTCCCTTTTTTCCAGCTGTTTGACCAACTCAAGAGAAACACCCGTGGGGTCCTGCTCATCCACAGGGAGCCAGGGCAGAGGACGAGCAATCCCAATGGATTGGCCAACATCAGCCCAGTGCTGATGGAGATGCAAAGGTGCCACAGAAACTGTCTGGAGGAGCTGCTCCGGGATACCTGGAGAGGGAGGGAACATCTCCAAGGCCAAGAGAGCCCAAGGAATGGAGAGGGAGGGAACATCTCCAAGAGAACCCAAGGAAAGGTCACAATCTGCAGGATATCCCAAAATGCTGGCAACCCTCTGCCATGTTTTCCTAAAGCAGGACCAACAAGGAGTTTGGAAGAGGCTCCCAAACAGGAGCAACTCACACCACAACACCTTCCCCCCCGAATTCCAGCCCTGGGGTGAGAATTCCATCTTTCCAGTCTGGAACCCCCACATGGGAGCTGCAGCCACGGCAAAGAACAAGGGAATCACAGGCAGCACATTCCTGTTTGGAATTCTGCTCGTTCCCAGACCACAACTTCAGCTTCAAAAAATAATGGTGGGGATGGGTTTTTTTAATTCCTTAAGAGTTTTCATCCCAAAACGCGGAGCAGCTGGAGGGATTTTTCCAGGGAATTAAAGAAGGAGGGGAAAAAAAAAGCCTAAGGACTTTGATCAAAGCCCAACCAAGGAAAATTTCAGATCAAAGGTGGATATTTCCAGACGTTACGAGTGTGGTAAAACAGGGATTACAAGGAAAAATGCTTTGCAGCCTTAATGTAATGGATTCTACAAAGCATCCAGGATATTCTCCATATATTCTGTGTCCCTGGGATCCATTTACATATCAAAAGCACATTGCTGCCAACAGATCCGCTGGAGCTGTTTCTTGGCATTCCCAGAGGAGCTGCAGGATCCATTAACGGGAACCTCATTGCCGTGAGGAGTTTGAGTTCCCTAATTAAAGTCTTTCCTGGCACTGCCTGGAGAGTTTGGAGGAGAAGCAGCTGCCGTGCAGGGAGTGGGAAGAAGGAAACCGAGGGTTTAGCGTTCCCTTCTCCATCCATTTGGTTATTTTCCTTATTAAATCCTCGGGATAACAAAGGGGGATGCTCAGAGTGGGGAGAACATTCCCAGAGGAGGATGTTGGTCCTTCAAGGGCACGGCACAGGAGGAAGAGCCACAGCAGCAACTCCTCACCCCAAAAAAAAAAGCTTGTTCTGTTTAAAACAACCCCAAAAATCCAGGATTTACTTCCTGGGGACGTTTCCAGCCTCGTTATAGGGGGATAGATTTACATCTGTGCTTTTTATCCAGATGTTTCCAACTTTCCCAGCCCGGCTCAGCGCGAGGTTTCCTCGTCTGGCTGACTCGGCACCAATTGTTCCCTAATTATGGAGCGGCTTTGAGAGGGACAACACAGAAGGGACTTCTTGAAAGGAAATTCCACGGTATTTTCCCTGCCTTTAACACGAACTCCAGTCTCTCTGAACTGCAAGACATGGAATATTTTCCTTCTCTTCATCAGGAGCCGCGTTCTCGGCCGTGGCAGCGATGCCACCATTCCCAAGGAAAGGCAGGAGGCACGGCACCACCCTGCTGGGATCACAGCTGCTGGGATCACAGCTACCTGGATTGCTGTCCTTAAAGGAGTATTTAGGGAATAATTACTCAGTCAACGAAGTTTTGGAGTTAGAAATCCTGGTTTGGGCACTGTTCCCTCCTGTTCAGGCAGGGATTGCTCCAAGTTCAGAATAATTCCCAGCACACCGGGAAGAGGTGGAGGAGGAGAAGGGAACGGGTTTTGAAGGACCCAGGGAGCTCCTTGCATTAGGAGGGCTACATCCTGGAATTCCTGGATTCCCCATCCCTGGAAGTGTCCCAGGCCAGGCCGGACAGGGCTTGGAGCACCCTGGGACAGTGGAAAGTGTCCCTGCCCATGGCATGGGATAGGACTGGATGGGCTTTAAGGTCCTTCCAAACCATTCCACGATCCCTAATTTCTGTGCAGGAGCTGGCACTGCTTCCCTCGTTTCCCACCTCATTCCCAAAACACGCCTGAAGATGGAGGTGCAGCTTATCCCAGAGAAGAAGCCACCAACACCAAGGAACCGCCCAACTCCCAGGAATGACTCTCACCACCAGAATTCCTCCAGGAGAAAACTCCCTTCCTTCCCCAGCCCTGGGGGATTTCAGAGATCTCCAGGGCCGTTTTTCCTGGAGATTTTACCCAGGAATACGGCAGATCCCTGGAATATGGCAGATCCCTGTCAGCACTTGCCTGTCCTCCGGCCTCTTTGTGCCCCGCTCGTAGCCCGAGGAGGGCGGGGACAGGGAATCTCTCCGTCTCTTCCTCTCCTTGCTCTGGCTCTGCCGCTCCGGATCCCGCTCCCGGCTCAGGATGGGGTTCTTGGGAGTAGGGGTCTGATCCCGGAGCCCGGCTGCCTCTCTGCCACGGTCAGCTGTTGGGAGAACGGGGAAAAGGGAGGGAATTTTTATCATTCGGAGTATTCAGAGTTCCCCTCTCTTATAACAAGAGGAAACGGCCTTGAGGTGCACCAGGGAAGGTTCAGGTTGGATATTGGGAATATTTCTCATGGAAAAGGCTGGCCAGGAACAGGGCAAGGGTGGGTCTCCATCCCTGGAGGGATTTAAAAGCCACGGGGATGTGACACTTGGGGACATGGGGCAGTGGTGGCCTTGGCACTGCTGGGGGGTGGTTGGACTCAATTTTGGAGGGTTTTTCCAAGCTCAACAATTCCATGATTTCTAGGTTGCCCCATCCCACCCTCAGGGCTCCATTTCCCACCCCCCACCGCTCAGATTATCCTCCCTACTCCCAGGAGCTGTTTCCCAGGAGCTACGGAGGCAGAACATCTCCTGACATTCCCAGCTGGGAAAATGAAGCAGTTCCATGGGAGCAGAGGAAAACGTGGGAAAAGGTCATGGAAGCAGGGGAAAACATGGGAAAAGGTGAGGACTCACCGCTGCTCTCCTTCTCCGCCTGGCTCTTCTTCGGGATGCGATACACCTCCTGTGGAAAAGCCATGAGCAAGGTCAGAATTCCAGCTGCTCCCAAAACCACCCCAAACAGCCGAGAATCGCATAAATCACACATTTACAGGGAACCACCAATAAGGGTCTCTTGAAGGGAAAGTTCTGGGGTTTTTGTGGTGCTTTCCATATATTTCCTCTGCTCAGGGTTTGATTTTTGATGGATTTAGGTGGAATTTTGGGCCAAGAGCTGTAGGGTCCTACACTGTCCGTGGTGATGGAGGAGTGTCCCCCTAGCAGCTCCTGTTGTCCCTGTCCTGGTCTCCGAGGCAGTTTGGGATTGTCCTGCAAGGAGCAGGGAGCTGGGCTCGGTGATTCCCACAGAACTGGAGATATTCCATGGATCTGTGATCCCGGCTCTGGTGGCCAACATCTGCTCCCCTGCTCAGGGACCATCCCCGGGCCTCTCCCAGCTCCCAACAGCCTCAGCGGGGACAGGCTCCACATCTCCATGGTGTTCCCAAGGTCTGGTGTTTGATGTTGGAGCATCCCAAGGGAAATGAGCGGGAGGACGAGGCCCAGCTCTGAGTGACCCCTTCGGACAAGGACCTGCTGGAGCTGCTGCCATCAGACCCCAAAACCCACCACTCCTTCTCCAACGGCAGCAACCCCCAAACCCCCTGCTCATCCAGCTCCTCCCTCAGCACAGGAGAGAGTCCAGAGGAATCCATGGAGCTGCTCCAGGGCTGGAGCCAGGCTGGGAGAGCTGGGAATGTTCCCCTGGAGAAGGGAAGGCTCCAGGGAGAGCTCAGAGCCCCTTGCAGGGCCTAAAGGGGCTCCAGGAGAGCTGGAGAGGGACTGGGGACAAGGGATGGAGGGACAGGACACAGGGAATGGCTTCCCACTGCCAGAGGGCAGCGTTAGAGCAGATTTTAGGAAGGAATTCCTGGCTGTGAGGGTGGTGAGGAACTGGGATGGAATTCCCAGAGCAGCTGTGGCTGCCCCTGGATCCCTGGCAGTGTCCCAGGCCAGGCTGGATGGGGCTTGGAGCAGCCTGGGACAGTGGGAGGTGTCCCTGCCCGTGGATGAGGTGGCACTGGGTGATCCCAAAGGTCCAGGTGGAGATGGCACCGTGGGGAGAAAGGGAAGAAGAGTTGGGAATGAGGATTAGAACTTCCCTAAGGTCCAGGTTTAGCCAAACATCCCCGTTAAACCCCACTGGATTGTGCAGGAACAACTCTTCCCATGTCATTGGGCCCAACTGAGCATCCCTACAATTAGGAAATGAGGTTAATTAGCACCTTTCCGTGCTCCGTATTTTTAATTGGAATATTCTGGCACTCACAGTGTAAATCCCATTTTATCTCAGTGATGCTGATGATCCTACAGAGCTTTTACAGCATTCCTGACTGTCCAAGCCCTGAAAGCTTGGAATAAAAAGCTCATTTTTATTTAATTCCAGTTTCTATCAAGCCCTTGCTCTGTTCCCTCCCTGAAGGAATACAGCATTCCCAAGAATTCCCAGTTATTTCCAGCAGAATGTGAGGAACCAGCTGGTCTGTGCCTGATGGAGCATCCCTGATGGAGCAGCAGCTGCATCCCAAAAAAACCCCATTAAATCATAAAGGAGATGCTCAGTTTAACACAAAGAAATTGTTTTGGGGAGCTGTGCTGACATTCCAGCTTTTCCAGAGCACCTTCCCTAAAAAACACCTTTTCATTTCGGCCCTGGATGAGGCAGAGTGGGAAAAAAGATGGATTCAGCTCTTCCTGGGGTGTGAAGGCTGCTCCAGCTGGGAATTTAAAGCTCCCACATGCTCAGAAATGTGGAATTTACCCTGATTTGACTCTCAGATTTTATAGAATATCCTTTTTTTTAATAACTCCTTGAGTCTTTAAAGCTGTTTGGGAATTAATTAACGAGTGGCTCAGGGGGCTCATTAGCAACGTGTCCACCCCCAGCCCCGGATGGGCTAAAAATGAGAATTTCCTTCAGTGAAAAAAAGGAAAGGAGAAGAAACTCTATTGTGGTTTGTCCACGAGGCAAAACCACTTCAAAAGTGCTGCTGTTGGTTAAAAAAAAAGGGATTTGGGCCAAGATTTTTAGGTTTTTTACGGTATTTTTGCTTTTCTGTGGAGCCTGAACACAGCACGTGCAGTTTGGAGCATCCACAAAAAAAGAGAGGCATTAAAATTCCCTAAAAACGCCCTTTTTCAGTTGTTTTTATTTATTTGTACGTTTGCTATGGGTTAAAAGACTCCAAACCCAGGGTTTTTCAGATGAAATGTAAGGAAACAAAGCAGCAGCTCCGTGTTTGGGGTGGGGAGGGATGCAGGAGGAGCCTATAATTATACAGAATTTATATTTTTATAGATGATGTAATCCATGTAATGTCTGATCATGGAATCATGGAATGGTTTGAGCTGGAAGGGACCTTAAAGCTCATCCAATTCCAACCCCTACCACGGCCAGGGAACCTTCCACCAGCCCAGGGTGCCCCATCCAGCCGTAATTTATGGATTTAATTTTATTTTCCTCCAGAATTCCAGAGCTATGGATGGCAGGGATGATTTTGCCTCTCACTACCTCGTGTGGGATGGAGGCGACCACAGGGGGCAGGTTCTGAAGCCCCAAAATCACCTCCCAGCAATGGGTTTTCCCTATTTTTTTCTCTCTTTCCCACATTAAACTCCTAAAAATGTTCATTTTCAGAGCAGCACATCCAAAAAATCCTCCCAGGGCTGTTCCCAGGGGGAATGAGGAGGCACCAAGGAATGGGATCATGGATGAACTGCCCAGAGGGGAAGGACAACGCAAGTGCTGGGAAGAGCTAAACTACACCAGCTCCTGGCTCCCAAAAGAGATCTGTCCCATCAAATAGCAGGATGGGGAATGGGAAATTCCTGGGAAAGGCCCAGTGGGAAGAGAAGGAGGAGGAGGAGGAGGATAAGGACCAGCTGGAGTAAGGGGACTCGGAATCCCGGCACTGCCGCTCCTGCCTCGCTTCAGCTCCACCAGGACACTGGGGAAGCCCATTCCAGGATCCATCCCAACAACCTGGCCAGCCCTAAAAAGCCCAGGAAGCCCAAAATCCAAGAGAATTACGAGCAGGGAGCGAGCTCCGTCCTGTTGGAGAGCAACTTCAGCTCTACTCCATGGAGCCTCCAGCATCCACGCGTGGAGATGGAGGCAGCAAAGGCTTTGAACCAGGAACAAACGGAGGGATTTGTCCAAAGTGCTCCATGGAAAGCAGATGGTGGTCACAGCAGGCTGGGGAAACTCCCAAGAAAAGCCAGTTTTATTTTTGGAAACGGAAGCTGCTGGCTGGGAGCTGCAGAATTCCTCAATCACCGCTAACGGGCTCCAAATGGCTCCCGAGCTCCCAGCGCCGCTTTGAAGGGATTCACGGAAAATTAAATGCAGAAGGAAAAGTGACACGAGTCTGTTCGACACAAAAGAGGGGGAAAATATGGGATTTAGGCTGTCCAGCCTCAGGCACAGCCCAGCCTTGGCTTGGGAAAGGGAAGAGAGCTGCAGGAGGGAGTCAGGACTCAAAGGATGCAGCAGTGGGAAAGGAAGATTGTGCCTTGATGGAACCTCCTCCATAAATCCATCCCTGAGCTGCCAGTCATTCCTGAATTAATGGTTGGGCCTGATGATCTTAGAGGTCTTTTCCAACCTCTAAGTTGGTCTTTTCCAACCTCTAAGTCCAACAAGGACTCCATGAGTTTATCCTATGATTATCCTATGAACTTCTGCTGACTTGTTAAAGGAACACAACACAACCAAATCCATCCCCTGCCAGGCTGGATCCTCTTCCTTCCCTTCCTCCCTCCTCTCTTCCCTCTGCAGCTCCAGCGTGATCCCAAGGGATGGAGCAGAGCAAGAGGAAGGACCAACACCACGAAACCCCTGCTTGAAGGCCAGAAAATCCCACAGCAAACCACGGCCTGGCCGCTCCCCAATCCTATTGTTTTCCCAAACTACTCCTTGCTCTAAGTTATAACAAATTATAAAATTCCCGATTAAAGCACGGGATGTGCGTGCCGGAGCCAGAGCCAGGCACTCCAGGAAGGCTTCACTGGGAAAGGGACAGGGAAGAGCAGCTTCAAGGGACTTCACCAGGATAAAGCAGAGGAGACTTGGAAAGATCACCCCAGGGGAAGATGGAAGCTCAGTCGGCCTTGGTCACCCCCAAGATGTCCCAATCAGGGTGAAATGGCCTCCAGGGGAGGTTCAGGTTGGATATTGGGAAAATTCCTTTTGGAAAGGGTTGTCCAGCCGTGGCTGGGGTGGAGTCCCCACCCCTGGAGGGATTTAAAAGCCCCATGGATGTGGCACTTGGGGACATGGGGCAGTGGTAGCCTCGGCAGAGCTGAGGGAAGAGTCGGACTCAATGGTCTCTGAGGGTTTTTCCAACCTTACCAATTCCCTGATTCCATGATTATTAAGCTCCCAGATGGGAGCAAAAAGAAAAGTCCACTTTGGCCCAAGTCAGGGTGAGGGCTCAGCCTTGAGCTCCGAGTCACCGCAAACGCCTGGAAGGTCAGAAGTGTCCAACTAAAACTTTTAAACCCAAGACTGGCTCTTCCAAAAGACTTTTCCTAAAACCAAGACCTTCTCCAACTCACAAGGAAAGGGCCTGTGGATCCTCAGAGCCACAACTCCCAGCTGCCCTTTCCCAGAAGGTGAGGGCCTCCTCTGGGGTGGAGGAAGACTCCCAAAACTCAGTCCCACCTGAGGCAGAGCGGCACCAAAATGTCCTCTCCTGTCCCTCACCTCAGCTACTCAACCTCAGCCATCAAGAGGACGTTGGGAAGAGCTTCCCAAGCTCGGCCCTACGGCGTGTCCCGGTGATTCCAAGAGATCTGTTGGCCATCACACCACGTGTCACCTCCAGCACGGGCCTCTCCACACGGATCAGCCCACGGAGCCTTACCTGAGCGCAATCCCCCTGGAAGAACCACGTGGAACCACCAGCTGTGCCCTTGCCTTTGGGAGGGAGTTTTCAGCCCGGGAGGAGCCATGCGGCGCTTCCTCGGACAGCGGGAACGGCGCCCACGAGCCCGGGCTGAAAACTCATCCCGCCGGGAATGTGAGTGTGTGATGTGCTGGGGGTGCGGCCGTGGCCAGCACTCCTCACCGAGTCAGAGTGCTGGAGCCCTGGGAGGACTGACAAGTCCTGTGTGTAAGAGGTAGAGAAAAAAATCAAGCTCACTTAATCCTTTCAGGCCAGGAGCTGGGATTTCCCCGGAGCGACGTCCATTGCCGGCAATGGACGCACCAAAATAACGTCGGCATCCCCGAGTTAACCACCTCTGTCCTCCTTTCACCTATCACACTGCTCATGCATCAGCCAGCTTCCCAACCATCTTCCCGGCTCTTGGCGCTATGTCCTCTCCCTTCTTCCGCACGGAGTTGGAGAAAAGGAGCCCCTTGGTCAGCTCTGGCTGCCCGGAGAAGCTGGATGGAAACGGTGGAAATTACAAGGGGGTCATCAGCAAGGCTGGAGAGGACAGCGCTTAAGTCACGACGTTTCCGACCCTCCCGCCCCCCAGCCAAGGCCAGGTGTTCCGCCACTCCAAAATCCCGGCTTTTCCGAAGCTTGGATGTGCCGGGAAAGGCACCTGGGGGTGAATTATCCATCCCCCTTCCAGCTTGGATCTGTCTTTTAGACATCCGGGCTGGGCTTTGGTGGCACCTCATGAGGTGAGAGTTGGACAGAGGCAGTTAACTCCCAGAGCCATGAAAAAGTCCAGGACAGGATAAATTCCCAGCTCCCAGTTTCCCTACAATTGTTTTAGAGGAGAGAAATGAGCTGTCACAGCCCCGTGTCACGATCCGGCTTTTTTGGGATGGATTTGCTGGGATTACTCCAAGCTCATGAGATCCAACTCCATCCCTACAACCAGACCATGACCTCATTAATAAACGCATGGAGAGGATGAGAATCCACATCTAAAATATGGGAATGTGTCAGGACTCCATGAGAATCCGCATCTAAAATACGGGAATGTGTCGGGACTCCGTGGTCCGACCACAACTTCAACAAAATTCTGCAGATTCCCAAGCTGAGCTTCTCCAAGCTCCAAAGAAAACACAAATCTTGGGGATAAAACGACACCGCCAGATCAAATTTGGCCTCAAACCAACGTTTTGGGGGAGTTTCATGAAATTTCACATATCTACACATATTTTACTAATATTTTACTAATATTTTATCATTTTCTCTGTGCTGTTCCATGCACATGAGCGTGGCAGGGAACATGGCTGTTCCAAAGAAAAAACTCAGTCTGGATACCCTAAACAAGTCTCCAAAGCAGAGCAGGACTAAGGCCTGACTTAACTTTCAGTTTAAAGCAGGTTGGAGTTGATCTTGGAGGTCTTTTCCAACCTTAACAATTCTCTTGGCAATGACGGAAAAGGACTTTTTCCAATTTAACTGCAAATTCAACCTGACGGTGTCACTTCAAGAGGAAAACCACACCAAGAGTCTGCAAATTCAAATCTGGTAAATGATTAGATCCACTTGGAAAAAAGGGAAGGAAAACACAAAACCACAACCCAACTTCTCTACAGAAATGTATTTTAGTCACCTGATTCCTTCCCCCTCTAAAGATTTGTGGCACGAATGATTGTGCCTAAAATCTGTGAATTTTCCAGGACTTTCTGATCCTCCTGAAAAATTCCGACTGAGGCAAAATGTCCCTGAATTCTCCTGGGAATCTCCTCATTTCTAAATCCTGATGTTTGTAGCTACAGAACGGAACAAGCAAAGCTGAAGGTGAGGTCTCCTCCACCCATTATTTTAATTAACCTCTTTCAATCATTACTCATTATCAAAGTCAATGAGTAAATAAACTCCTTAGCTCTGTGATGCAGCAGAAAACATAAATTTGTTTCAAACTACTCCCAGTAATTAAAGCTGGGCTGGTGCTCGATTGAGAGAAGGGCAGAAGAGGCTTCAAGTCCCACCAAGCCCACAGGATGCTGGAATTGTGGCAGAGCCTTCAATTCCTGCTGGATCCTCAGGAATCGCTGGGTCTGCACTGATTAAAGAGGCTCCCACCCCTCCTGCCCTTGAATATCAGGAATATAAAGCAATACATGGAATGCAATCCTACAGAAGCAGCAGGTCGCTGAAGAGCTTCCGAAGATCTAAAGAAACCCAAGGAATGACTGAAGTGTTGAGTGGAGAGTGAGATCCACAGAGCCACGGAATGGTTTGGGCTGGAAGGGACCTTAAAGGACACCCAGTGCCACCCCTGCCACAGGCAGGGACACCTTCCACTGTCCCAGGGTGCTCCAAGCTCCAACTTGGCCTTGGACACTTCCAGGGATGGAGCAGCCACAGCTTCTCTGGGAAGCTGTGCCAGGGCCTCCCCACCCTCACAGCAGGAATTAATTCCTTCTTAACCACTGATCTAAATCTTTCCTCTTTTAGTTTAAATCCGTTACTGGAATGTCATCCTACATCCCATCAAAAAGGAGCTGCTGGCTGAAGATCACACTGGCCACCTGTGGGACAGGGACACGATTCCAGAAGACAGAGGGAGTCACCAATCCCTTCTCTTGAAGAGGTTTTCTGCTCCAGAAGACCTTGATGGGAGTGAAACCACTGAAATCCCCAACAACACCCAAATCTGGGCATTTCCAACTGCAAACACCCAGGGGCTGATCCAACAGGGCCTTAGAGAGAACCTTTGTGGCCAACAGAGCCTTCTCTGGAGGCTCCACACAGTGCAGGTGAAAAGCAGATGTTGGAAGGACAGGAAAAGCTGAGGATGTTGGGATAACTGGATTCAGAGAATCCCAGAGTGGTTGGGGTGGGGGGAACCTTAAGGATCATCCCATCCCACCCCTGCCATGGTCAGAGACACCTTCCACTATGTCAGGGAGCTCCAAGCCCTGTCCAACCTTGGACACTTCCAGGGATCCAGGGGCATTTAGGAGAAGCCTTGAACACTTCCAAGGATGGAATTCAGGAGCAGACAGTCCATCAATTTGTTTCAGCATTTATGGAAGTGGGCCACTAACACGCAAAATGCTAGTGGCATCTCTGGCCTCTTTTCCTGGTGGGTGGAGAAGGGAATCTCAATCCCTCAGAGCTGCCCTTTCCCTGGACAGCCTAAAAAACAACGGGATGACCGAGGTGTCCCTGTGTGCCCAAACCCATCCAGCTGCTGATTTCAGTGTGTGACACATCAACACCTGGACTCAGGTCACACCCAGGGCAGTTTGCACCAGAGGATTTATACAGAAAGCACTTTTTGTGTAGAAAAGGCCATTTTAGTTACCAAATACTGACCAAAAGACATCAAACCAGCCCCATTTGCACCACACCACCACCAAATGCACGTTTTCCTTAGCTCCAGGAGCTGCACGGAGCTGCCTCTTACCTTGAGCTCCTTCCAGCTGTCAAGCAGCCTGGTGGCCAAGTCGCTCACATCCACGATTTTATCCGTCTGCTCCTGGCTCCTCTCGCTCTCCACGTCAGAAACTCCTTCCTCTTCGTCCTGCGACGGCGTTTCCATGGCCATGGGCTCCTCCAGCTTCGCTCCATTGCTCTCCTTGGCCTCTGCCTCAGGCTCGGCCTCCAGCTCCGCAGGCTGGGGTTTGCTGCTCTCCGCCGGCGCCTCCACGGCAGTTTTGATGTCCTGCTGTGGCTGCTGCTGCTGCTGCTCCTCCGTCACCTCCATCGGGGCTGCCTCCAGCTGGTCCAGGTCCTCCTTGCCCTCCTTCCCCTCCAGCTCGCTGGTGGTATCCGAGATGGCGCTGTCCATGCTGTTCTCGCTGATGATCTTCAGCCTCCGGAACACCAGCTTTTTGGGGGTGTCGGTGTCCCCCTCCACGCTCTGCTTGGCCGAGAGCTCGGGGGTGTTGAGCGGGGTGTGGGCTCGGGACGTGTTCTCGCTGGAGTAGCCGTCGCCCTCGCTGAGCTGGGGCACGGCCGTCTTGGTCTGAGCCCAGCGCTGGATGATGGGCAGCACCTTGCTCTCCTCCAGCATGTTCTTGGTGGGGATGGGCAGCAGCTCCAGGGTCTTCATGATCTAAGGGCAAGGACAAGCAGGAATTGTCAGAGGCATCGGGATTTAAAGCTGTGTCCAAGCTGGAATAATTCGCTTTTCTCGGGAAGAATTAAGGCTGGAATGTCAAGGTGATTGCAGAGTCCCAGAATGGTTTGGGTGGGAAGGGACCTTAAAGCTCATCCATTCCCACCCCCTTCCTCTATCCCAGGCTGCTCCAAGCCCTGTCCAGCCTGGCCTTGGACACTTCCAGGGATGGGAAATCCACGACTTCTCTGGACAACCTGTGCCAGGGCCTCACCACCCTCATAGCCAAGAATTCTTTCCTAATATCCCATCTAAAATCTAAATATCTGATCTAATCTATCTAATGATGGTCACAGGTCATGGGTGAAGGATTTCAGGAGGAATTCCTTCATGGAAAGGGTTGTTAAATATTGGCAGGGACTGCTCAGGGAGGTTTGGAGTCCCCATCCCTGGAGGTGTCCAAGGAACACCTGGAGGTGGCACTCGGTGCTCTGGGCTGGGCACAAGGTGGGCATCGGGCACAGCTTGGACAGTTCAATGACCTTGAACTTCCAGATGTCTTTGGGCATCCAATCCGAAATTCCTTACAGAAAACCGAAACATTCCAGTTCCACTTCAGACTGTCAGGATCTCAAATTCCCTGTGCTTCAGCACGGAATAAACAGCAACGCCAGCAGCCTTTAAGTGTGGCTCATGGAATCTACCTCAGGAATCTATGGAAAACCACAGGAGCAAATTCCTTCCGTTTATTAAGGATCTGCCTGAGGGCAGAAGTTTCAGGCCTGTAGTTCTGAGGCACCTGAGTTTGTTTTCCATGAACACTTGGCACGGTTTTGTATTTTAAAAAAACAGAAGGAAAAGAAAATCCTTGTGATCCCGAACGTTCAGCAAAGCTGCCAAAACCCTTTTCCCCAAAAAGGGCTGGCCAGAGTCCCCATTCCTGCAGGGATTTAACAGCCCTGTGGATGTGGCACTCGGGTTAGTGGTGGCCTCAGAAGTGATCAGGAATGGCTGGACTTGATCTAAAAAGGCTTTTTCCCACCTCGAGGACTCCGTGAGATCTCCCAATCCCAGGGGATTAATTACTGACCTCCAGCTGCAGCTTCAGGTTGTTGGCGGTGCTTCCTCTGCCATCGCCCAGCTCCGTCATCCAGATCCAAAGCAGGGACAGGCCGTGGCACTCCAGGAAGGACTTCAGGCAGGACTGCGAGTGCGTGTTCTGGAGAGCCAAATGTGGGAACAGTCAGACACTTCCAGGCAAAACCATGGAAAACTGCTCCACTGGGATCATGGTCAAACCCACGGCAGAGCCAGAACTCGGCACCTGAGCAGGTCCAACCTGATTTAAGAGGCTGGAACTGCTGGGATGGGAGCAGGGATCCAGCAGCAGGACCAGTATAACCATTACAGATCCTACTGGGGAATAAAATTTAAGGATAATGGATCCTGGAGCCGTTCGGCCGGGCTCGGGATGCTGGAACAAGGGCAGGAGCTGCCTCCCACATTCCCCCTGCTCCTCTGACAGGACATGGATCCCTCCCATTCCCAGGGCTGCTCTCACCTGGATGAGTTTGAGGCAGGTGAGTTTCTGCTCCAGGGTTTCGATGCGGACCATGAGGCGGGACAGGCTCAGCACCTGGTTTTTATCAGAGAGACCCTCGCCGTTCTCCAGCAGCGCCTCCAGCTCCCCGTCCACCTGCAGAGCCAAAAAAACAACCTCAGCCTCAGGGCATGGAATTCCCTGACTCCAACCTCCCTTTTCCCTAAGGAATGTCACATTTTAGCTCCAGACAGGTGGAAATTCCAGGTGGTTGCACCAAAACCCTCCAAGTCCTGAGTTCATCTTTTCACACAGGAAAACAAACTAAGAAATTCTCTTTAATTTAATTCTCCAAGTAAAATTTATTCTTTATATTCTGAATTGTATAAATTCTTTATAAATCTGCAATAGATTTATGGATTATAAACTATTACAGATTCATAATCCTTAGAACCAGAGGTTCCCTGTCCACACGGACACTGGAATATCCCCCATCATCATTTAGTGAGTGTTTTAAAACACCCTCTAAATGATTTAGGAATTATTTCCTGGCTTCCTCACTCTCTGATACAGCAAATAAAAATGAAAACTGGCATTTTTAAACTTCCCAAAATAATTGGGAATAAATCTTCTCCATAGGAACAGAGGTTTGTATCTTCAAGGATGGAATAATTACGATTTGTAGGAATTAAAGAAGAGCCTGTGCAGGTTCTTGCAGGAGATTTCACCCACAAAAACTCCTTTTGCTCTGCATTCTCTGCACTTTTCCCACATGGTGAGAACCCATCCCTACAATTCCAAGTGTTGCCTCTAAGCCAAAAGAATTTAGAGACACAAATTCCACCTCCCAACCTGGAGATGGCCAAACTCTGCCCTGGAGCTGCCAAATTTCAGGTGATGCCCTCAGTGGTGAAGCCAATATTGTTCATCTTTCACAGATGTTTACAAATCATGGAAAACCCAAATTTTTTAATCCACATGGAATTTATGGCAGGGTTTAGTTATGGATGAACAGATACTGGACCTGTGGAAGTCCCCCTCTGGTGGGACTTTGTGTTTAGCAGTCAGGAGGAAGGAAATATGGATTTAACTAAAGGTCCAAGAAAACACAAATCTTGAGGGGCCTTGTGAAATAAAACCACTGAAGTTGGAAAGACCTCCAAGATGATCAATCCAACCTTTAATGACACATCCATGGAAAAGACTGAACCCTGAGGTCATCAGAGTCATCTTCTCCAAGGGAACAAGGGACAGGGTGAGAGGAAACAGCCTCGAGCTGTGCCAGGAGAGGGTCAGGTCGGATATCAGGGGAATTCCTTTATGGAAAGGGCTGGTGCTGGTGGAATCGGGTCGGATATCGGGGAAATTCCTTTATGGAAAGGG
>VWZT01013532.1:67342-77784 GCA_013397055.1 Pachycephala philippinensis | reverse complement strand
AATTCCTTTATGGAAAGGGTTGGTGCTGATGGAATGGGGTCGGATATCGGGGAAATTCCTTTATGGAAAAGGTTGGTGCTGGTGGAATCCCCATTCCTGGAGGGATTTGAAGCCATGTGGATGTGGCACTTGGGCACGTGGGTGGTCTTGGCAGCACTGGGGAATGGTTGGATTCGATCTCAGAGGGATTTTCCAACCTCAGGGATTGCGGGAGAGCCAAACTCACCGAGTCCTTTTTCCGGGAGCGTTCCTTCTTCATCTTGCCTCCGGCGGCGCGGATGCTGACCCTGTTCTCCCCCCCCAGGTACCCCCGGCAGTTGGAGGAGCCACAGAAACATTTCTGGGCCTCTTTGCTGTGGGGGGACACAAAGGGAGGTTCAACAACAGCTCCACCCCAGCCACAGCCACTCCTGCACCTCCAGAGGCCAAGGGTGGGAATGGCTCTGCATGGAAAAGCCACTCAAAATCCAAATAAAGGATTTATTCCGGACACAGCTCCCGAGTTCTGGCAGCTGGAGAGCCAAGGCTGCCTCACTTCCAGGCTCTCCACAGGTCAAGAGCCAGGAACCAGAGAGGAAAAAGTGGAGCTCATGGGGTTGACAACTTCTTATCTCACATTGCCATCCATATCCTAATTTTCCTAAGGAATTTATCCTCAGGATTATACATCCATCAGGAAAAGCTTGCAGTTCATAGCATTTTATGTATATATATTATGGCTCATATAGTGAATTTTAGAGCTCAAAACAGGATAAAGAAGGAGCTCAGGATTCATGGAAGCAGTAAAATCCACATGGAAAATTTGTTTTGAATGCACAGCCATGGATAATAAATACAATAAATACAATACATACAATAAATGTAGTAAATATAATGCGCATATATATATATAANTATAATAAATACAATAACTATAGTAAGTATAATTCTCAAGGAATATTTCTCCCAAGCCTCTGTATTTCCCACTTGACACACCGCCCATTTTAAACTCCATTCCACAATTTCTTGGGAAAATGGTTGGGTTTTATTTTAAATATGTGGAATCCACTGGAGGAACGTGGCTCTCCAGTGGTAAAAACCAGGGAAGCTCAATTCCAGGAATTTTTTAGGAAGGAGGAATGATCTTAAAACGCAACTAAAAACTCATTCCTGATTTTCCTGCTTCCAGGAAGGGCCTGGAGGAGGATCCAGAAGGAAAAGGAAGGGATGCTCCTTAAGTTGGAAAAACAGCCGGAAAAAACGGAATATAGGAATTTGCTCAGGTTTAGTGAAGGGATCCAAATTCCAGGCTGGAGCTTTCCCTGGATTAGGTCAGGAAGATGGGATGTGCTCTTGAGGGGGTTTTACAGCTCCTCAAGCACTTGCAAAGCCATAAAACAGGAGTGGGAAAGGAAGAACGGGAATTCTTGAGGAACATTGCCAAGTCTGGAGCTTGGCTAATTAATAACGAGACAGGAGGAAGCAGGGAAGGGAATTCTCTGGGAAAGGGATGGGGTGGGGAGAGTGGCACTGGGAAAGATGGAATCGCTGCGGCAGGAATTGGGACGTACCCGTATCTCTGGAACTGGTAATCGAAGGTCAGCTCCGAGCCCGACGGGACCAGCTTGGTGGTGAAAAACCCAACCCGCAGCTGCCCATTCACCGTCCACTACGGAAAAGAGATTATTCCAGAGTTATTCCAAGCTTTGCTTTCCCTAGACCACGTGAATCCTTGGAAAAGCAGCACAGAGGAGTTTAAAACCGGGCAAATCGCCGGGTTTAAATCCAGCTGGTTTCGTGTCACTGATAAAACAGCACCAAAAATTCCCAAAATAAAGAAGGGAAATGCTTCCCTCGGAGCTCTCCAGAGGGAAGAGCCACTGGATTTGATTTTTCCAGCATTTTACCTTTTGGGTCTCACAGTTGGGCTCACAGCTGTGGTTCATGAAGCGCGAGCAGTTTCCTTTCTGGGTGGCATCGATGATCTGAGAAGGAACAAGAAATCCAGGGAAAAAGGCTCATTCCTTGGAGTGGGAAGCAGCTACAAACACAAGCCATGTGGGAATCATCTCCTTTCCTGCTCTTTATTTGATATTCCCCATCTTTATTCTGGAAATTGGGGTTTGTTAGGACACAAAATTCCCCCCAAAAAGAGCACTTAGGTACCCCTGAAGTTCCAGAGTTCTCCAGCTGGATGTGGATCCTGGATTTTGTTTCTGATAAGCCCATGAGGGGTTGGGACGGTGAATTTTTCTCCCACACGCCTCATACTCTAAGGGAAAAGTCATCCCCTGGATCACTTCCAGAAATAAAAACTCATTTTGTAACTGGAAATGCTCCTTTGTGCCCTTTGTCATCACATAACGAACCCAGGAATCCTTGTTTTAGGAGGAAAAAACACCAGGAAAAACCACTCTTGAGTATTTTTAGCTCCTTTTCTCTCAAGCTCCCCAGACCCAGAAAGTCCTGACAGGAGAGACAAGGAGAATCAGAGATGGAATTTCTATTTATCCCCCTTGTTCTCAGGCAGAGGGAACAGCTCCACATCCCACGGAGCTGAAGCAGCCATAAATAATTAAGGCTATCCAATATATAAATATTCCAGCGGCAATCCTGCACGGAGGGACTCTGCCAGCTAAAAATATCCCAGTTTCAGGGAGTTTAATGTGAAAGGAAAATGTGGTTTTTTGGTGCATTTGGGCACCCAAGAAGGGCGAGTTTGGCCTGGAGCATCTTCCCAAACACAGCTTTTCTCCCACGGATGATGTTTGCTCATGGAAGGGATGAGCCATGCTCCATCTTTTCCTGGGGGATACATTTAAGCTGCCACAATTTTGTTGAAACTGAGCAATGGGTTAAAAAATCCCGAGGCTTCAAGTTTCCTTTCCTCAGGAAAACATTCCTAATGGATTCAGGACATTGCTCCATGGGTTCCCAAGGAGTTGGTGCTGTACACACCTAAATCCAGCCTTTCCCAAAGCCAATCCCACTGCTCACCTCATCGTTCTTCAGGGCCATGAAATAATAGTGGATGTTCTTGTTCCGGGCATATTCCTTCACCCGAGCCTTGAATTCCTTGTGATCCAGCACCTCCCCGCAGTATTCCAAGACAAAAGTGTTGCTGCAAGGGGGAAAATATCCATTTTGTTAGCAAAAAACCACCAAGAAACACAAAATAATCCCTGTTCAGGTGGATTCTCTGAGCACAACTTCCAGCCAAGCCGTCCTGGTGGTGTAGCAGTAATTAATTGCCTTAATCTCAGGGAATTCTGATTAATTTGGGATTTGATGCTGTCACATGGGAAGGTCAGAGAAGGATGAAGCTCCCCTTTGAGCAGGCTTTATTCTATATATTCTATATATTCATAGAATTCCAGGCTGGCTTGGGTTGGGAGGGAACTCTGAGATCATCCCATTCCAACACCATTCCACGGGCAGGGACACCTCCCATTATCCCAGGGTGCTCCAAGCCCTTCCAACCTGGCCTTGGACACTGCCAGGGATCCAGGGGCAGCCACAGCTTCTCCGGGCAGCCCTTTCCATGAGGAATATTCCCAATATCCACCCTGAGCCTCCCCTGGCCCAGCCTGAGACCGTTCCCTCTCCTCCTGTCCCTGTTCCCTGGGAGGAGATCCCAAATCCCCCCCGGCTGCCCCCTCCTGTCAGGGAGTTGTGCAGAGCCACAAGGGCCCCCCTGAGCCTCCTTTTCTCCAGGCTGAGCCCTTTCCCAGCTCCCTCAGGGATTCTCCAGCCCCTTCCCAGCTCCAATCCTTTCCCTGGACACATTCCAACACGGTCCCTTCTCCCAGTAAACCTCATCTCAGTCTCCTCATCCTGCTCAGGCCCCACACGATTTCAATGTCCTCACTCCTCTCTCCTCTCCCGGCCTCACCCAAACCAGCACTTGGAATTACAATCCTGAATTAACAACAGGAGGAAAGATCCCCTCAGGATCTTCTTCTTGTCCAAAGGGGAGGAGGAGGAGGACTCAGGAAGAGGAGAAGTTTGGAGAGGCGGGAAGAGAACGGACACAACCGGAGTGCAGCAGGGACAGAGAAAGGGGAGGCAGATTGATCCCAAAAATAAGCCATGGAAAAGCTGTTGGGAAACCAGGAAGGGCAAAAGCAGAGCGGGAGATCAAACAATGGATGGAAAAAGAGGAAGAGGGACACCCAGAAGGGACAAGGACGAGCTGGAAGAACCTCGGCCCGTCTCCCGCCAGGGAAATCAGGAACCCACAGGCCCTTCTCCCTCCATGAGGGAACAAAAGAGCGGGAAAAGGCCGCGGGGAGAGGGAAGGCTTACGATGGCAGGTCCTTGGCTGCTCGGAGCCCCCAGCCCTTCTTCTCGGTCAGGATCACCTCCACATCCGCGTGCTGCTTCTTCTGGAAGCGCCGGTTGGAGCAGTAGTCGCCGTTGGGACACCGGGAAGAGCTGAGGGAAGGGAAGGGAGCAAATCAATTCCCAGCAGGGAAATGGCGCCAACAGAAAGGGCTCAGATGGGAAATCGATCCCAAATAATCATCATAAATTCCGTGTGAAACCTTCCAATGTGGTTTGCTATAAAAAGCACAGCCACGTGACAGTCAACATGCAAATGCAGATCATTTATTTCTGGGAAGATAAAAACATTTGGAATGCTGATCCCGCTGTATTTCTGTATCAGGGCATCCCAATGGGGAGAACTGGGCTGTTCTCCCCTTGTTTCAGGGGTTATTCCTTCCAGATACTCCCTGCCCCAGGCTTGGGCTATGAGATAAAAGCAAAAATTGGGATTCTGCCAGGTAATTCCAATCCTTCCACAGGCTGGGGGGGGAATTCCATCAAGCACCTGATGCCTAAAGAGGCCAACCCAGAAACAGAGACTGGACAGGAGGAAGGGAATAAAGGTGGATATTTATTTGAAAGGCCTTCAGAGGCACACCCTGGGCAGGCCAAAGGCTGCACCCAAGATGGACCCCGAGTCACAAGTTCTTCACACTTTTATAGCTTTGCTCCCTTTGCATCTCAACCCAATTTCACCAATTAAACTTTAGCTAATGATGGAATTTGCCCTCAGCTTGCCCCCCTTCTCAAGATGCTGGGTTACACATTTTGGGCCTAGGCCGGGCTGGGTGTCCTTGGAGAGCAGCCTGGAGAGGCTTTGTTCTGTCTGTCTCAGCATGAGAGAGCAGCAGCTCCCAGGCTACAGGACACTGCAGAGTTACACACTGGGAATGCAGCATTTGAAACATATAAAAGCTAAAACCTAAGGCATCACACCCTGTCCCTGCCTCCAGCTCCCACGGAGCAGCAAACCTCTTCCAGCAGGCAGAAGGAGACACCAGCCACAGGCTGGAGAGGCTCTGAGGAGAGGAGATCCTGGAGTTTGTGAGGGCTGACCTCCTGCAGATCACCCAAAGATTTAAATCATGGAATCCTGGAATGCTTTGGGTTGGGAGGGACTTTAAGGATCACCTCACTCCACCCCCTGCCCATGGGCAGGGACACCTCCCACTATCCCAGGGTGCTCCAAACCCCATCCAACTCCAGGCATAGGGCAGCCACAGCTTCTGCTGGCAGCTCCGAGGTCACTCCAAGCCAGCAGAGCCATTTCTCTGCCACCTCCCAGGAATTCCTGGGTTATCTGAGGGATTCCCAATCCATCTCCAGGCCAGCCCATGGAACCCCACTCACCACTCGATCATGAGCAGGCGATTGAGACAATCCTCTCCACAGGCCACCTCCCCCTGCGCCCGCTCCTCCTTGGACAGCGGGGGACACTCGCACAGCATCCGCTTGATATCCCGGTGGGATTTGTTCTTCTTCCTGGGGAAGCCAAGGCACGGAAATACAGGTGAGACAGCAGCTGGGCTGAGCAATTCCTCCTCAATCCTTATCAGTGGTTGTTGGGAAAATTGGAAAATTAATTTCTAGACATATGGATCAATAACCCTGGGATAACCACCAGGAGGGACAGGAATAACCAAGGGCACTCGGCTTGGTGATGGCTTTGTGATGACAAAAAGTGATTTCCTAAAGAGAATTCCCAGGATATTTAGCTGGTTTTCCTTTCTCCTCCCTGTCCACGTTTATTTGGACATCCATATTTTAACAAGGCAAAGTGGAGAGTGTGCTTCAGCCTTGCTGTCAAGTGAGAGGATGAAAAAGAGAAGAAAATCAGAGTTATATAAAAGGCATCCACTGATTCATATTTTAGTTTCCATAAAGGATTTTGGGAACGCTCTGGAACGTGGATCCCACCAAGGCAAAAAAATCCCTATATTTTAGCTTCTATAAAGAATTTCGGGAATGCTCTGGAACGTGGATCCCACCAGGGCAAAAAAATCCCTATGCAAAAAATCCCTATATTTTAGCTTCTATAAAGAATTTCGGGAATGCTCTGGAACGTGGATCCCAACAAGGCAAAAAAATCCATAAGAAAAAAAAAGTGGTATTTCAAATTACGGCCATTAGAGCTAAAAAAGCTTATCTAAGATGATAAATAAAGACATGGAAGTAACCAAAACCTTTGGAAAAGCACCTTATGAGTCCAAAACCTTTCCCACACCCAGACAGAATTCCCTGTGCCAACAGAGAGAGAACGAGCTGGCATTTGGGGACATTAAACAGGCAGGATCTGGTAAAGCTATAAAAAGGGTATAAATAAATCAACCTATCCCTCAGATCCTCCCATTTTCCAACTCTTCCCAGCACTTGGGACTGTCTGGGTCCAACTGGGGCATTCTCTTTAGGAGAAGAGACCCCGTGGTGGCTTTGCCAGATGTCGGGAATGCAACATCCCCTCCTCTCCCTCCAAAGGATGTCATAAAAATTTGGCCATAAGAACCCAATCATCCTGGAACCAAAAGGAAGTTAAATCCCAAAGTTGCTCCAGGAATTAAAACAAGGATGAAACAGCAGTTACCTCTCTGTCAAGTAGACGTTCTCCTCGATGAGGTCGAAGTAACAGGGCATCTTCCCCTGCTTGGCGAACTCCTTCCAGCGCTGGGGGTCCCTGAAGTCGTCCATGATGCACAGCCTGCCCACCATGGAGGAGTCCTGCGGCGCCGGCTCCGCCTGCTCCCCCTCCAGCTTCCCCTTCCTCTTCTCCCCGGAGTCCCCGTCGCTCTCCGAGTCGCTCTCCAACTCCGGGCGTCTCTTTTTCGGTGGGCCTCGTTCTTTCGCGTCGTTTTTCTCCAAAGCTTTCGCCTCCTCCTTCTTCTCCCCGGCGGGCACGGGCTCCTTGGTGGAATTGCTGCTGATCTCGTGCGCCTGCACCGAGCCCTTCTCCTTCTGCCCGGGCGTCTGGGATTTTCCGGAGGGGCTGGGAAAGCGGGGCTTGCAGTCCTCATCCCACCGCTCATCCTCTTCATACTCCTCATGGTCTTCCGTGAGGGAATCCGGCACCTGCCCCTGGATGCGTTCGTAGCTGACCACGGAGGAGGCTCTGCTGGCTGCCCTCGCATCCCAGTAACCATTGCCCTGCCAGTAGCTCTGGGAGCTGGGATAGGCTCCCGAGCCCGGCTGGTAAACGTAGCCTGAGTACATCCCAAAGCTGCTGTCCGGCTGCTGGTACGTGCTGCTGGGCTTCTCTGGCTGGGAAAAGTCCCAGCTCACAGCACCCATCTCCTCCGGAGCACGGAAACCATCCAGCCTGGAGTAGTCTCCGAGGCCGGACTGGTTCAGCCCGCCCTGCCCTTGCCGACTGTCGGGCTTGGAGGAGCTCATCTGGTGCCGGGATGTGTCGGTGCTCTCCAAACTCTCCGGGACGCAGAAGGGCTGCTCCTCCGGCCGGACCAGGGGCCTTCCCACGGCCACCACGTCCGGCAGCACCATCCTCTCCTCCGCGCCGGCTTTGCCGTGGGAATCGGCCATCAGGTCAGCCTGGCTCGTGCTGTCCACTCCATCACTCTGGGCCTGGCACGGATCCGCCCGCAGCTCCTCCGGCTCCTTCCTGCTCGGCTCCGTGGAAGTTGCCGGACTCTTCTCCATCCCTCTGGGAGAACACCTGCTCTCCGCCTGAGCGCTGCCTTTACTCCCCGTAGTTTCTGACCTCTCCTCGTAGTAGGGCCTGCTGGGCTCGGGCCGCTCGTCGTCCCAGTGGTCGGAGAAGCGCCGGCTGCTGCGGGAGGAGCCCGGGCTGTTCTCCTCCATGGCTATGGTGGAGTTCTTGGGGACCACCACAACTGACTGGAGCCTCTTCCGTGGCGTCCCGTCATCAGAGTCCGAGTCCTCCGTGTCGCTGTCCTCGCTGCCCCCCTCGCTGTCGCTGTCCCCCGTGTCGGAATAATCGTCGTGGCCGGCGGGAATGAATTCCGCGGCGTTGCCGCTGCTGTCGCATGTCGGGGCTTGGGTCAGCGTCTCGGTGTCCTCTGCGGTGACAACGACATCGGAGGAGGGATACAAAGCGTCTGGAAAAGCGGAGGCCACCAAGGGCTCACTTCCCTCATCCCTCTCGGCCGATACGCCGGGACACGGAACCCTCAGCTCATCCAGCTCGGCTCCCTCGGTGGAAACAGCACTTTCTTCCACGACCTCTCTGCCGCGGTGCTCCAGCGGCACTTCCGAATAGTAGGAATGCTCATTCTGGAATGATGACTTGCCTTTTGCTGAGCCAAGATCAACATGCTGAGCATCCAACTCCAGCATCTCTTCGGATTCCGAATGCTGGAGCGGCTCCTGGCACACGCCCGGAGGGGGCACGTCCCATTTGGAAGAGACGCTTTCCTCTGGCACAGGATGATCTGACTGGAGCCTCTGGGAACTGCCGTCCTGGGAGGAATCCCTGCTCGAGCTTTCCACGGCCAGGCTGATTTTATGGGAAGCATGGCCGTGCTCATCCTCCCCGGCAGACTTGGAATGGGAATCCTCCGTGCTCTCGTAGTCGCACGTCACCGTCTGCGGCTCCACCTGCACATCCAGGAAAGTCTCAGACGTCACCTTCAAATCCGCAGGTTCCGCTTCGATTTCCACTTCCGAGTGGTACAAATCAGGGGTGGCATCATCAGAAATGTAGCAAAAAACGGGTTCTTTGGTTTTGTCACACGGAGTCACCTCCTCATCCAACTTCCTAAGGACAGTTTTAGTGGGATCTACATTCACGACAGGGAGAGGGGCGGCTTCCTCTGGCTGCTGCGGCTCCGGAGCCTCCGCTTCCTGGAACAGGCTGTTGCACTCGCTGGACTGGACCCGGGAATCATCCAGCTCTTGCTCTTGGGACACATCCGTGCTCTCAAACCCGTTGGATGGCAACGGATACGACGGGCTCGTCTTCACGGCAGGCGACGCTTCCGACCGACCCAGGCCGTGGTCAGAGGACGCGGCAACGTCCTCTGCGTTGGAGGCACTGGAAGTTGCCAGACCCTCATCCTGAGCCTCCGGGGAGCCGTTCACACTCGATTCCGTGGGGAAACACGTTCTTAAGGGGTCGTGCTTTGCCTTTAAGAACGTTTCTTGCTCCTTAACACTGTCGTGGCATTCGTTTGCTGCAAGTTCCTCGGGTTTTGAGTTCGTCAGACCCGCCTTGGACTCGTCAGCCGTCAGCAAAGCGGGAGAATCGCTGAACTGATTTAACGGAGAAAGTGTCTTTTCCCTTTCCAACTTTTTCACACTGGACACCCTGATCTCACTGTTCTTTACACAAGAGGTCTCTAAATCTAGAGAATTAGACTTGGACTTGATTTCTTCGATCGATTCTGTACAACAGAAAGAACTCTTAAATTTATCAGGCTTTGGTGCGGGGGCCTTGGATTTATAGCGGGAGGAATTCACATTACTGTCGGGCTTGGAATGGGACGTTCCCTTCCGATAGCCCAGTTCATCGAGGGGAGAGCACCTTTTGGATACTTCACTTTCAGAAGTCCTTTTGGAATCTCGATCCGCTTTCGAAGACGACCTCCCTCTCCTGTCCACGTCGGCGTGAGACGACTCCACCTTGCTGTCCCTGTCCGACTTGGAGTAAGAGGATCTCGAGTCTCTGTAGGAGGAGGAGGAATGGGAGGACGTCCGCCTGGAGTCGCTGGACCTGGAATGTGTCCTCCTGTACTCATCCTCCGAGTCCGAGCTCTCCCGCGCCCGGCTGTCCACGTACGACCGGGAATATCGCGACCGCTCCCGGTACGGGGAGCTCCGGTGGTACCGGCGGTCGGAGTCGTAGTAATGCGAGCGCTCCGACCTCGAGTAGGAGGAGCTGGTTCGGGAGGCGCGATCGGAGCGGGAACGGGAATGAGACCGGCTCCGCCTCCTCTCTCTGTCCGAGCGGGAGCGGGAGGACGAGTACCGCGAGTCTCTCTCCGATTTGGAATAGCTCGAGTACTTCTCATCCCTGTCCGACTTGGAGCGCGACGAGGACTTGCTCAGGTCGTCACCACGGAGGGACGCGGAGCTCCGTCTGGGATCTCTCTCCTTTTCCGTGCTGGATATCTTCTGTTCGTGCGACCGCTGGCTGGAGGAGGTCCTCACGGAATCCTCGTCGGACTCGG
>VWZT01013532.1:52784-67271 GCA_013397055.1 Pachycephala philippinensis | reverse complement strand
GCCAGCCCCCTCGGAGCCGTCAGAAACCTCATCCTCCTTCCCAATATGGGAATCTTCCTTCGGCGGGGTTATCTCCGTCCGCTCAGGCGCGGTCTGAGCCCCGCGCTCCTCCGCGCCGCGCAACGCCGGATCCTGCCTGGCATCCGGCTCCGAGGCCTCCCTGGGCGGNCGTCGGGGGGAAATCCACGGCCAAGGCCGCCGGTTCCGTCACCGGTGCCGGGAGCGCTGCCGCCGGAGCCGGGGCTGGCTTTGCCGTGACGTTCAGTAAATGTTTTTTAAAATGAATCTTCCCCAATTCTACCTTCGGTTTCGGGGGTGAAGATTCCTCGGCTGAGCTGGCGGCGTCCCCCAGGTCCAGTTTGTTTTTGGGGTTAAAATCAGTCGGGAGGGGAGCCGCTGGAGGGGTGGGAGTTTCATTTTGTTTCTCGTTTCCCAGAGCAGTCAGGAATCGATTGGGTAAAGTTTTCTTGGTTAAACTAAAGCTGAAAGACACTTTTTGTCTTCCCTGCTCCTCAAGGTTAACCTTGGTTTTGGTGCCTTTGGGCAAAAAGCGGCTCGAGGCGACGCCTTTGAACACGGGGCCTTTGATAAAACCGGCTCTCGGCACCGTTTCGGGTTTGCCCTGCGGAAGAAAAAGAAGATGCAGTTGGAGGAACTGGATTTTTGGGGGGTTTGAACTCAATCCTGCAGCATTTGCTTTCACCTGGTGAATTTTTCATG
The DNA here is from genome assembly GCA_013397055.1 of Pachycephala philippinensis. Classification (NCBI taxonomy): domain Eukaryota; kingdom Metazoa; phylum Chordata; class Aves; order Passeriformes; genus Pachycephala; species Pachycephala philippinensis. The sequence goes on along the minus strand of VWZT01013532.1, from coordinate 66,551 downwards.
ATGATAAAATGGAAATGCATACCCTGGGTCTGCCTTTGGTGCCTGGCTCTGTCCTGAAAAAAATCAATTCCTCAGACTTCTCCAGCCTGAAACAAAAGCTCCTCTGAGGTTTGGGCTGAGGCTTTTTATCTGACTTATTAATGACCAAGCTCACAGTCCTTTTATCATTTAATTATTATTTTTCAAAAAAAGAGAGAGTTCAGCTTATAAAGTTAATTGTGGGCAGAACTCTGCTTTACTTATGCTGCTTCTGTGGGCCCAGGCTACAAAATATCCTGAGTTTTAAGCTTTAAGTGCATTTGTTTTCATGTGACTCCACCTGGATGCAGCCTTCCAGCACCGGAGAAGGCTCCAGGGAGAGCTCAGAGACCCTTGCAGGGCCTAAAGGGGCTCCAGGAGAGCTGCAGAGGGACTGGGGACAAGGGATGGAGGGACAGGACACAGGGAATGGCTTCCCACTGCCAGAGGGCAGGGATGGATGGGATATTGGGAAGGAATTCCTGGCTGGGAGGGTGGGGAGGGGCTGGGATGGAATTCCCAGAGCAGCTGTGGCTGCCCCTGGATCCCTGGAAGTGTCCAAGGCCAGGCTGGATGGGGCTTGGAGCAGCCTGGGACAGTGGAAAGTGTCCATACCCACGGCAGGATGGAATGGGATGATCCTGAAGTCCCTCCCAACCTAAACCAGTCTGGGATTCTGTGATTCGGTTCCAGCACAAATCAGACCAACAACAATTACAGCAGGAATTTAAACCCCGTTCTTTCCCACCTCCCTCCAAGAGCCTTCTCCCAGTCATTACCAACTCCTGCAAGCTCCCGGCTCAGGCCTAGACCAGCATTAATTAACAACTCCCCAGGAATTCCCATCAGGAGCCAGTGGTGCGCGATGACTCCGTCACCTCTGGATCAACCGACTGTTCCACGCTCCACATCCTTCCCACCAGCTGCCTCCTGCCCTGGAGCTCACTCAGCACCTTCCAAGCCCAAAATCAGGAGTTTTCAGAGCACAAAGCACTTTACATTCACCCATTTGGGCACTTCTCCCTCCATCTTAAATCTTAGAGCTCATCGGTATCCCAGGAATAAAATCCCGGAGAAGATAAAGTGGGAAAAGGGCTTTGCTGTCAACAGCCCCTATCTCCAAAATCCAAACTGCATCAGAATCATGGAATTCTGGAATGGTTTGGGTGGAAGGAACCCTCAAGATTATCCCATTCCACCCCTGCCATGGACAAGGACACCTTCCACTATCCCAGGGTGCTCCAGGCCCGTCCAACCTGGCCTTGGGCATTTCCAGGGATTCAGGGGCAGCCACAGCTGCTCTGGGAATTGGTGTAATTACATTTTGTGTGTTAAGCCTAATTCCAATGGAAAGAGTAGTATCCAAATTGTCCAGAGCCAGGTTTTGCTCCCATAGCTGTGCCATGAGCACATTTTTGGCAGGAGCAGCAGTTCCCTGCAGCCCCCTGTGAATTATTAAGGATTTTGTTATCCTTTAACTCACGGAAAACAACATGGAGCTGCCCGGGCTCAAGGCACCGCAGTAAATGATTAAATGAGATGTTGGTGGATTGGAAATCGTGGTTTTTTGCACCCTGGGACATCACATATCCCAAAAAATCCTCTTTTTCAACATATTGAGGGTTTCAGTGTGAAAACCCTTTAATGGTCTGTACGTGACTCGTCCTGGTGACCCAACCCAGCACCACTTTGGATCTGCAGCAGCAAATTCCCTGCACTTGGGAAAACTGGGAGCAAAACCCAAAAGCATTTCCTTGAAATGGGTGGTTTTTATGAGGGGACATTTCAGGGATGATTTTAAGGGAGTTTCATGGCTAAAAGGGCACCCAAAACATTGACTCTGGGAAAAAAGAGCATCTCCAGCTCAGGAACAGGCTCCTCTCAGCACTACTCACAATCATTTTCCCAAAGTCCTGCTGAAAATGCCATCCCTGTTCTCCAGAGAATCCACACATCAAAAGTGATCCTGGGATTAATCCACAAATTTATATCCATTAATTCATGGAAGAATGAAGGACAAAATGAACACTACTGAGACCCTCCTGTAGGACAGGGGGTTCAGCCTCCTGAAGAGTGAGGGAACAGCATTTTGGGGGATTCCTGGATTAATTACTATCCTTACAACCAGAAATTCCCACTATTTTTAATTCCAACCTGGGACAACAGAAGCAAGCAGGCTCCTCTCCAACCATACCCTGAAGGATCTCCACAAATCTGAACCCAAATTTTTATCAGGGATAGGATTATTAAATAGTAACAATTATAAATAATAAATTAATAAATATATATTTTAAAATACAGGAAATTCAGGGAATCAGCATTTCAGAGTTTTCCTTCTTACTACAATTTTGGTGCCATTATTTTATGTGCCAAAACAGTGCCAGTGTTTTGATTAAAATCCTCCTAATTTCAAGCACAACAGCTTTGAAATAATGGGAATAAAGGGTTTGGATAGATCCGCCTTTTCCCAAACACGGGATCCGCAGGCAAAAAAGAGCTGCCACATTTCCATTCCTCCCCTTCCCACAGCCAATTCAGCAGAGCTGACACATTCCAGGATATTTTCCCCTCATGTGCTCACCCTTCCAGGCATTTTTTTCCTTAAATAACAGCAATTTGAACAAAACACAACTCCCAGAATTTTACACCCCACAGGTAACTTGGGAAATGTAACAGGTGGGAATTGCTGGAAAAGCTCTCCAGGAGAAGAATTCTCCTTCCTTCCATGTTTTACAGACAGGGAACATTCCCCACAATGGAAAAAAAAATTATTAACAGCCCTCATTCCAAAGTCAGGATATTAAAATCTATCCCAGGCCTCCAAGTTTTCTCTTTTCCCAATAAACTCCTTGAGTCACAGGCAGNGTGAATTATTGCCCTTCCTTCCTAAATTTAATGAGTATTGCCCCTTCCTTCCCAAATTTAGTAAGAGTAATTGCCCTTCCTTCCCAAATTTAACGAAAATTATTGCCCCTCCTTCCCAAATTTAACGTGAATTTTTGCCCTTCCTTCCCAAATTTAATGAGAATTATTGCCCTTCCTTCCCAAATTTAATGAGAATTTTTGCCCCTCCTTCCCAAATTTAACCAGAGGAATCCCACAAAAGCATCCATTTGCTTTGTCCAGCCCTCAGTGGCTCTGGATCCATGGAATGTCTCAGTCAAACCAACCCAGCCGGGCTCACAGGAGATCTGGAAACGTTGGAATTGGATTTACTCACCTCATTTTCTTCTTCTCTATTGCAATCCAGCCGGGGAAACATGGAAAAAAAAAAACCAGGAGAGAAGGTGTGAACAGCAGGGAGGAACAAGGAATGTAACTCTGGGCATCTGGATGTGGAATGGGATGGAGCTGGGACACGGAGCGAGGGAAACACCGACGGCACCCCGACACAAACCCGGCTCTGGAGGGAGCACGGCACAGTTGGGAGGCTCCAAAATTCCCTGGAAAACCCCACATGGATTAGGACAGAGCAAACCTTTTTGGAGAGAACTGCTGCTTTGGTGCTGTCTCCAGTTATTCCAACGTGCTGCAGGAATAAAAACCTCAAAAATGGGATTGAAGAAGGTGGATTTGGGGTTCTTTCCATTTGAATGTTTTCCTGAATAACTGGAAGTTTCGGCCTCTCGTTGACAGAAATCAAAGATATTAATGAAGGTCTGACTGCTGTGCCTCTGCCCTGGCTATTTGCATAATTAATCACTAATTTGGCAGCTTGGTAATGAATTAATTAGGACCATTCTCAATGCTGAGCCAACAGGAAAACCCCAATTTTCATTCTTCCCAAGTTCTCCGTTCCAATCCCACAGCGAAGTTGTTCATCCTCCAGGAAGGGGAAGGAACAGAACCCAGCTCCCTCTCCTTGCTTTGCTCAGTTCCTTGGAGTCTCAGGGAATTTCCTGGCCCTACCAACACACCTCAGCCGAGACATCAATGGTTCACCCATCTCTCTGTCATGGATCTGCCAGAGATCCCAAATCCCTCTCCAGCGCTCCAACACAGCTCAGAGCTGGAACGTTCCTACATTTTATCAGCTTTTAAACCATAATTCAGCACCGTTGTGGTGACACAGCCCAAGATTTCCCACAGAAAAGGTTCCCAGATTTCACCTCAAGCATCAGCTCAACGAGAAACATCCAGTTCTGGAAGAAAAAGCCAAAATTTTCCATTTTGGAGCAACCCGGATGCAGTGACAGCACAAGAACCACCCGTGTCCCCAGTGAAACCATCACAAACCAGGAACTGGGAGCAAAGGGAACTGGTGGGAAGAACTTTCCCCACAGGAATATTCTCCTGCCTCTCCAAAGGCTCCCATCCAATCGATCCAGCTTATTAAAAGACTATAAATTATTCCCAGAGCAGTGGGAACGGGGTTTGATTCCAGCAGGGAAACCCGAGCCGGGAGCTCCAGCCTGCGGAGCGCCGAGGGCACAGACGGGATTTAACGGGGTCAGGCGAGCCAGGAATGCAAAATCCCAGATTCAGGAGCTCTCCAGGAGCAGCACTTTGCCTGGAATTGACTGGAATGAAGGCCTAAAAGGAGCTTTCCATTTCAGGATCACCAAAAGAGGAGTTAGGGACTTTGAGGAAGCGGCGCGTGGTTTGGGTTTGGGGTTTTGAGGAGTCAACAGCCAACAAAAAGCCTGGATTTGATGATTTAAGGGTCTTTCCCAACCTCAGTGACTCCAGGAAGATTTTCCAGACCTCCACAGGCAGGTGCAGCAGGGAATTACAGCCACCAGGTGGAAGCTGAGGGTTCTAAAGCAAAAATAACTCTCTTTCTACACAAAAACCCATCTTTAATCAGCTGTATACGGGCAGAGAGGTAATTAAATTTGGTATTTATAATTAATAACAGGGAGAATTAATGACAGGGAGAAAAGAGAGTCGAGATCCTTCAAATCCCAGAAAAATCCTGCAGGAAAAAGAGAGGAAATGGATGATCCATTGGACACTTGGAAGTGTCCAAGGCCAGGATGGACACGGCTTGGAGAAACCTGGGATAATGGAAGGTGTCCCTGGGTGGGACTGGATGATCCCATTCCAACCCAAACCATGTGGAATTCTGGGATTCCACACATTAAAATAAAAGGTGTTGACCTTCCTAAAGCAGGGTTATGGATCCCATTTCCCTTCCCAGTTTCTACCCTCTCCCCAGATCAAAAAACCCCATATAAATAGAATTCCAAAATTAGGGAAGGCGCTGCCGTTCCCGCAGGAACCTGGCGCCAAATTCCTCCCACTCCCACATCCAGCTGGGATGAAGTTACATAAAATCCCCCCTGTTCCGAGCTCAGGATCCATCCCAAGACACAACCCAGGGGTTTTCCAGCACTTTTCCAGCTCCACAGGTTTGGAACAATTCCCTCAGCTGCACCTTGCTCCCTGCAGGCACCAAAAATAAAACCAGGATGGAAATTACCACGGAATTCCTGCACTTTGTGGCTCCTTTCCGGGCGAGCCAGGAGAAAAGAGTTGGAAAAATCCAAAATAAGGCTCAAAATCAAACTGAACACCCCGAGAAGTGGTGAATAAATTGAAAAAATAACCTTAAAAACCACAAAATCAACCAAATAACAAAAAAATAACCCCAGCACCAGGAAGCTGCACCACCTTTGATCCCTTTCCAGCAGCTTGATGTGTTAATTTTGTTAAAAAACGAGAATTAAACACCAATTAAATTCCAGGAAAAGCTTTTTTAAGGCTAAAGAACCACATTTATTTAAAAATTCTTTCTATGGGGCCACATGTCAACCAAAATTCTTTATATGGGGCCACATTTTGATCAAAAATTTTTATGTGGACCCATATTTCAACCAAAATTCTTTATTTGAGGCCACATTTCGGCCAAAATTCCTTATATGGAGCCATATTTTCACCAAAATTCTTTATATTTAAACTTTATCCACTTCTCTCCTCATGGAAGCATCCCAATTTTGTCACGGGAATGCTGATAAAAAATAAAATTTTATTTTAATTCCGGGCTTCAGCAGCTCCAGCATTTCTTGGTGCTTCAACAGCTTGAGCTGAAGGAGATTTTTCTCTGTCTTAAGTGCAACCCACACAATAATTGGACTTTTATCCCGGTTTTCCTTATGCAAAAGGAGCCCAAAAAATGCCCTCAGGCTTCTGAAGTCTAAAAGACAAAACTTCAGCAGCCTCACCTCCCATAAGTCCTGGGTTTTTTGGATTTTGTTCCCTTTAAAAGAGGAAAATCTGGAAGCCTGGGGCTTTTCTTATCTAAACATCAGCAGCCCAACAGCCCTGGGAGCTGAAAAGGCCCATTCCCAGCAGGAATTCAGCTCAGGAATTCGCAGGGATCCATCTGAAAGCCACCTTGCTGCCCAAAGAAAGGGCACCAAATGCAAAAGCTCAGCCCAGGAAATTGGGATTTAACCTGTTTTGTTTAGGCTGGGTTAGCCACAAATATCCTGGATGCAGCTGGAGTTCCATGGATCATCACCCTCATCCACACCAGGGCTGAGGAAACAGGGAAGCAGCAAACCAAATTAACACCTCGGGTGGAAATTTGGGATTCCAACAGGATCCCAAAGCCAAAAAGGAATTATCCAGGCAGGTTTTACCTGGATGCTGATGGAGAGCTGCATCCACGGGCTTCTGGTGCTGGGGATGCAATTCCCTGGATGCTGGGGTGGGAAATTCCCTCTCTGCTGCTCTCATCCACAGAATCCCAAAATTCCAGCATGGAAAGGACCTTAAAGCTCATCCCATTCCAATCCCTGCCACGAGCACCTTCCCCTATCCCAGGCTGCTCCAAGCCCCATCCAACCTGCCCTTGGATAATTCCAGGGATAGAACATCCACAGTTTCTCTGGAAAAACTGCAGAATTTGCAATTCCAACAGGAATTCCAAAGCCAAAAAGGAATTATCACCTCAGGAGGAAATTTTGGATTCCAACAGGATCCCAAAGCCAAAAAGGAATTATCCAGGCAGGTTTTACCTGGATGCTGATGGAGAGCTGCATCCACGGGCTTCTGGTGCTGGGGATGCAATTCCCTGGATGCTGGGGGGGAAATTCTGCTGCTCTCATCCATAAAATCCCAGAATTCCAGCATGGAAAGGACCTTAAAGCTCATCCCACTCCAATCCCTGCCATGAGCACCTTCCACTGTCCCAGGCTGCTCCAAGCCCCATCCAACCTGCCCTTGGACACTTCCAGGGATGGAACATCCACAGTTTCTCCAGTGCCTCACTCCCCTCACAGCCAGGAATTCCTTCCACACATCTATCCCGAATTTCCCCTCAATTTCCATCTTCCAAGCTGAAGGATTTGCTGGAACACTCCCAGGCCTGAAATGCCTTTGCCCCTCCGTTTATGAATCCCTCACGTGGGATAAAACCAAGGACAAAAGTGCAGCTGTCCCTGTGTTGGATGGAATATTCATGGAATATTGGGAGGAATTGCTGGGAATTCTTTTGTGCAGAGCACTGGGATTTAACATCCCAATATGTCCCTGCTCCCAAAAACCCTGCACTGCCAATGGATAATGGACAAGCAGGAAAAGAGCTGGAAAGGTACCAGGGAATCCTCCTCATTCCCAAAAAAAACCATGGAAAGTGGAAAGGCAAAAACACTCATGTGAGGAGGGAAAATCCCTGGAAAAAAATCTGATTTAACCAGGAGGTGGAAGTCCTGGAAAATGAGGCCGAGGTACCTGTGCCTGCAGCACATCCCCAAATCCAGCTCTCCCCTTCCCAAAATCCCCATTTCCTGGTTTGGACATTTCCACCGAGGGTTTGGAGCTGGGAGTTTGGAGTAAGGGAAGTGACAACATTTCTCCTGTGCTGGAATAGGAAAAAACAGGGAAGGTTGGGTATTCCCGAGAAACAAGGAGCTGAACATACTGAAAATCGGGATTTATCCTTTCATTTATAAAAATGAGGAGGGGCTTGGCGACTTCATTTATTAATTATTCCATAATTTCTGTGTTGTAATTCCAAGGTTTTAGAGAAGTCAAGCCCTGCTCCAGGAAAAAGATCCAGTTAAGTAAAAAATATCCAGTTTTTCTGTTCCCTCCCCTAGCTGCCTGAGAATTTCCAAACTTCCCCCAAATCCTGCTTTTCCTTTTCAGGGCACGGCTGAGGAAGAAATTCCACTTGAAATCCTGCCAGGGATCAGGAAAAGCAAAGCTGCTCCCAGGGAAAACTGGAAAAGGGATTCACCTGGCACAGGGAGGGAGGGGATGAGGATGGAAGGGTGAGGATGAGGATGGGGGTGGAAATGGGATGGGGCCCAAAACAGAGGCACAAATCCCCACCGGAATTCAAATTCTTGGAAAACTTCCCCCTCCTCCTGTGGGAGCAGGGAAGGAGATTCCAGCAGCAGCTTCCATCCCATAAATCCCAGGGTAACGGGATCCCTTTCCAGGTAATCCCTGCCTCAAACCCCTCCTCTGCCACAAAGAGCCTTCCAAGGGAAAACCTCACAGGGAAAAGGGAATTTCAGCTGCATTTTCCCAACCCGATGCACGCAATCCCAAAATCCGGGCACATCCCTGAGTCCATCCAGGGTGCAGAGGGAAGGATGAGGCTGGATCTAAACACAAATGCAGGAGGTTTTCCATGGATCTCTCCCTGTGGAAGTGGGGATGGACAGGTGGGAACTGCACCAAGAACCCCAAAATCCACATTAAATCCAAAATTCCATGGCCACTTTGGAGCATTCCTGGGATCAGAGCAGCCAAGGGCATCGTTTCACTCCAGATTTTCCCCCCTCATTAACAATTCCTAATTCTAATTAAAACCGTCCTAAAGCCAAGGTTAGGCCAGGCTTAAAGGTCAGGCTCAGTTTCACCACCAAAACATTTCCTCTACCAGCACAAAGCCACTTCCAGGACTGAAAATGTTGGAATTAGTGGGAATAATAGGGAAAAAAAAACCCCAATTTTTATCATTTCACTCAAATCCCGAAGTTATCTGTGCCCAGAGAAAGTTCCCCTGTTTAAGCTGGTTTTTTAAGTTGCTCTTTGTAAATCCCTCGATTTAAGTTAAAATAGGTTTGAGCAGGAAAAGGATTTCGGGAGGAAGTCCTGGAACCTGGAAACTTGAGGAATTTTAAAACAATCAAAATAATAATCAGAAAAATCAAGAGTTTACTTACAGTTGTTGCTACCAGGGACCCAGGACAGGGATTCATTGCCAGGGATGAGGATTCATTGCCAGGGATGGGAATTCATTCCCAGCACCTTGGACACGCAGAGGTACTGAGGCTCCACCTGAGCTGAGCGAGGAATTTGGGATTTGGGCTAAAAACCAGGGAAAAAACTCCAGGGAGCAGCAAAGCAACGCCCCTCCCTCAGAGGGGGAGGATTTGGGATTGGCCCCCAGGATCCAGCGATTCTCCCGGGAAAAGCAGCGATTTCCAGCCCCCATCCCCTCCCTGCCCTATCGGGTATCAACATCCCGGGGGATTTTCCCTGAATGCGGCAGCAAATTCCAAGCAGAGCTCATGGAGCCTGAATGACATCACCCCCCCAGGCACTGCACGGCACCTTTGTCTCCCAAAATGCCTGGAAAACAAGGAATTCTCTCTGTGCCAGGGCTCCATCATGCTGGATAAGTGGCATCCATTCCCAACATCCCCCAAAAAAAGGAGAAGTCCTGTCCCCTCCATCCCAAGATTCACACTGAGGCAAAACCTTGGAGTTCTAGTGTCACCACCTCCTAATTCTCACACACGTGTGCCACCAAATATTCCCAAAATCCGCCGTAGCAAAGCCCCAAATATCCCATTCTTAGTCCAGACTCATCCCAGATTTCACAAAGAGGCACTTCCCAATCATGAGGTGACCCTAAAACCACATTCCAAAGGGGAGCAGCTGCAACCTGCACCCCAAAAAATGGAAAATAAAACATTGCGAGGCCCTGGCCGAGCCCAGAGTCACTCCTTTGATATAAATAAATATAAATAAACATAAATCCTCCAAGGATTTATTTCTCACCTAATTATAGCTGAAGTTGAACGCCCTGGGATTTTGCCCAGCAGGAGCAGGGACACCTTGGGAATTGCTCTCAATTCCACAGAAGAGAATAAATCCCTTTCATGCTCCTTTACACCAGAAATTCGCCAGAAAATTCCAAACTGGGAATGGGTTGTGCAGGAGAACACCAAGCACCAGGCTCAGGAGTTCTCCCTGTTGGACTTCCACGCTGCAAAAAGCTGGGAATTATAATTATGAAATAGGTAATTATTTTCTGCTACCTGGGAACGACACACTTCGGATTTCCAGCTGGAAAACTTCCACTGGTGCATTTCACACAGGAAGGGAATCATGGAATTACAAAGGTGCTGGGGAAGCTGTAAAATCTTGGAGCCACACAGAGGGAATCCACTGGGAATGGGGCTCCACAAGGAGCTCCAGCTCCTTCCTGGTCCAGCCTGATGCCTCTTCCTCACATCAATATTTTGGGATCAAATTTTGACTCCTGGCTCACTTTCTCCTGAATTTTAGGTCCAGCTCCACATCATTCCCAGGGATTGCAGCCTCTGGGGCGGATCCCAAAAAGCTGAAGCTCACAGGAGAGGTGCAGCTGCAGGGATGGAGCATTTTTAGGGAAGTTTATCCTCAAAAATTAGGAAAAGTCAGGAAAAAAATCGTGAAAAAGAAAATAACCTGTTCTACCAACATCCATCAACCAGAGCCACACTTGGGCTTCCTCAAGACTTTTCCTCAAGGAGTCCTAAAATTCTGGGAGGAAAAATGCCCATTAAAAATAGGTGTTTGTAAATCCTCTCTTCCCTTCTAAACATCCAAACAAATCCCATTGCAAATTCCACCAGCAGATCTGGGAACAGGCTGCCCCAGGAGCTCCAGCTGCCCCATTCCTGGAAATGCCCCAGGCCAGGATCCCAAATTCCCCGTTCAGGCTCACAAAGGCAAATACATCAAGTGAATTTTCCTTCAATAATCCAACTTTCCAGACACACTAAAGCTGGAAAACCCATGAATATTCTCAGGCAGTGAGAGCCAAGTTCCTCCCTCTGCTCTCTCCATCCCACAGCCCGTGGGACCATCATTACTCTCCCTAATAAAGGGGAGGAGCATTCCAAGGGAAGTGCAGGTGGAAAACTCAGCCTTTCCCTCCCCTCAGCATCTCCCAGGTGGACTGGAACAGGCTCCAGGATCTAAATTCGGGTGTTTAACCACAGCACATCTGCCAGGAGCTTGTGCCCAGGGAACCAACCTTATGGATGGCTTTCCTTAGGGAAAGGCAGAAAATAGAATCCGGATTGCCAGAAAAAACCAGCAAGTCCCAAAGTGACACCAGCAGGGAACAGCCTGGGAGACTCAACAGCTCCAATGAACATCCAAAAAAAAAAATCCTTGGGAACAGCCCCAACCAGCACCTGGAGTTCCAGACTGCCTGAATCCGCATGGGGTCACGTTAACAAAACCCACGGAACGTTCCACGCTCTGATCCTAAATCCCAACCCTCCAAACCACCCACAGACACACCAAACCCCACCAGCGTCACCGGGGTGGCTGGAAAAGCATCTTCCCCCCAAATGGAGCTGAATTCCCGTGGGGGAGGTCTCCAGAAGCAGATGGATAAATGCAGCTTCCATTAGCACAGAGGGCATGAGGGAAATAAATCCTTGGAGTCTTGACTCCGGCCCATCACGGAGGTGTCGTTGGTCTGAGAGGCTCCTCCACCCTCAGGATGGGGACGATCCTGGAATCTTCTTCCGGGAAACAGCACCAAGAGATGAAGGGGCTCCTGCTCACAGCCATATCCATCAATATCCATCAGGAACAGGTTGTCCGGAGAAACCACGGCTGCGCCATCCCTGGCAGTGTCCAAGGCCAGGCTGGATGGGGCTTGGAGCAGCCTGGGACAGTGGGAGGTGTCCCTGCCCACGTCAGGGGTGGCACTGGATGGGCTCTGAGGTCCCTTCTGACCCAAACCAGTCTGGGATTCCAAGCAGGTCCAGGCCGGTGTCAGGCACCTCCATGGAGAAGCTCCGTGTGGAAGGTGGTGGCAGCTCCAAGCTCGGGGAATTGGGCTGGCCCAAATTTAAGCATCCAAAGAGGAGTCAAGGAGAGCTGGCTCTGCTGGAGACCGAAGTTCCCAGGAATCCGAGCTCTGGCTGACAAGTGGACACGGAGAGAGACCAACGAGGTGAAAGCGAGCCAGGGTTTCTTTCCTACAGGAGAATTCCAGTAAAAGGCACCAGCACGAACAAGGCGTCGTTCAGCTCCCAGCTCAGCATCCACCTTCTCCGGCCAGCACGGAGCTCCAGCTCAGCTGCATCCCTGGAAGTGTCCCAGCCCAGGCTGGATGGGACTCGGAGCACCCTGGGATAGTTGGAGGTGTCCCTGCCCATGGCAGGGGGTGGAACTGGATGATCCTTAAGGCCCCTTCCCACCCAAACCATCCAGTGAGTAATTCCCAGGAGAAGTAAGGCTGAGCCTGACGATTCACCGGGCTCTGATCGACCCTCTCCACGCAGCACAATCCCAACGCTCCGAGCTACAAAAGCAACTCATCCCAAAAAAGAGCCCCGCACATCCCTCCTCATCCCACCCCGCGGCGGGTACGGAACAGGGGAAGCCACAAACATCCCACATCCAGCACGGCTGGGTTTGAATTCCGCTCTTCCCAAACATCCAACAGACTCTCAGACCTTCCCAACAACCTTCAGCCAATCATCCCAACCAATCCTTTCCTCCAGGTCAAAGTTCCGTGCTGGGAAAAGCACATCCAAGTCAAGGCACGCCATTAAGGAACGCGTGGGATTCCGGGTGGGGATGGGGGAACAACAACCCTAAAAACACCAGGACACCTCCTGGAAACTTTCTGAGTCCTAACACAGAACACCCACCCCAAGGAAACCCCAAAATTAATCTGTAATTCCATTAAAAAGTCGTTAGAGGAGCCACTCCAGCTCTGTTCAACAGCCCAGGTTGGCACCACTGGACATTTTCAGATAACAAACATCGACATGGGACAACCCGGACACTTTGGGACACCAAATTCCAAGTGCCAGCCCAACCCCGGGCACCAGGATCCCTCCACACGCTCCAAACTACAAAGGTGAAACACCTAAATTAGCCTAAAAGTTTTGGGATGAACAGGAGAGTAGTTTGGAGCCAGAGGGTCTCTCGGGAAGGGCCTGTCCCGCCAGAGTTAGGCTGAAGTAAACCAGGATTTACTCCAGGCTCTCCCGTCCCGGGAGCCATGTCTAGCAAAACACAACCTGGATTCCAAACGAAACCTTCCGTTCCTCACTAATTTTAGAAGGCTCAGCCACCGGCACCGTTTCAGCTGCAACAAGAGGAAGCTGTTCCTCAGCTGCTCCAGGTGAGCACGGACGGAACTCACTCAAAAAAGGTTTGCTCTGTTGTCCCTGCTCAAAAAAACCACCATTTTTAGCTCTGCCTCCGATCTGGCCATCGCTCCGAGGGTGCTCCATGCCAGATGTCTGCTCCTTACACCCCAGAGCCGGCAAAGTTTATGGAGCCCCTGAATCCTTCACCAAGGAAGTCTAAAAATGTAAAAACAGCGTTGAGAACCAGCGGGAAAGGGGTGGGGGGGAGAAACCCAGCAGGGACAGAGTGACTTCTCAGGAGAGGCGATAAAGCCGGAGGCCCCGGTGGGATGAGGGGGGTGGGTTGGTGAAATTCCCCATCCAGAGGAGAACCAGAGTTCCCGGCCATTAGGCTGCTGCTCCCCCTTCCCTGGCTCCTTCCTCCTGGCAGAAAATGGGGTCAGGGCAGGGGCCGCCC
>VWZT01013532.1:30520-49414 GCA_013397055.1 Pachycephala philippinensis | reverse complement strand
CATCCCTGCCCTCTGGCACTGGGAAGCCATTCCCTGTGTCCTGTCCCTCCATCCCTTGTCCCCAGTCCCTCTCCAGCTCTCCTGGAGCCCCTTTAGGCCCTGCAAGGGGCTCTGAGCTCTCCCTGGAGCCTTCCCTTCTCCAAGGGAACATTCCCAGCTCTCTCTGGGGGAATTTGTTCTGGCCAGGCTGGATGGGGCTCGGAGCAGCCTGGGACAGTGGGAGGTGTCCCTGCCCATGGCAGGGGTGGCACTGGATGATCCTTAAGGTCCCTTTCATCCCAGTCCATTCCGGGATTCTCCCTGGCCCAGCTGGGGTTACCTTTTGGTCTGTCTTCATCTTGGCCCTGTAGAAGGACACCGAGCCCGGGCACTCCGGCAGCGCTGTCTCCTGCATCCGCTCAAACCTGTCCTGCTCATCTTCATCCTGCCAGGGAAAGGCATTCCTCATTCCACATGCAAAACACACACCCAGGGACCTGGGACAACAATCCCCTTTGCTGCACCAAACACCAGTTCAGCCAGGAAAAGCCTTGGAAGTGAGAGGTTCCACTTTCCACACCTTGGAGGAGCCGCTTTGGGCAAAAACCTGCAAGGGTTGGGACTTTCCCACAGGAAAAATGAACATTCCCAGCTGTCCCAGCCTGGCTCCAGAGCAGAGGGGCTCCAGCCCTGGAGCAGCTCCGGGGCCTCCTCTGGGCTCTCTCCAGCAGCTCCAGGTCCCTGTGCTGTTGGCCCCGGGGCTGGGGCAGCTCTGCAGGTGGGGAATCACCTCAGAGAGGCAGAATTCCCCCTTTCCTTCTGGTCACACTTTTATTGATGCAGGAATTCCAGAAACGGGGATTTGAACTCAAATGTGTTTTTTTAGGATGAGAAAAGCCCCCACAGCGGTGGCTCCTAGCACAGGACTGGCACCAACCAGTGCCACGAGGGTTTGGCTGCAAACCTCGGATTCCACAGGCTGGGAATCAGGCTCCCAACCATCCCTGCACCCCGGGCACTTTGCCCAGTTCCTGATATTCCACAGACACCCAGGTGCCTCAGTCACTGTCCTGATTTAGCCTCTAAACGGTGCAGGGAATGTGGCAGCAGGATGTGGCTCCAGACATTCCCTCTGTGCCATCTCCTCCTCCTCCTCCTCCTCCTCGAGGAGGAGGAGGAGGAGGAGGATCAGCAGAACTCCAGGATCACTCACCAGGCACGTAACTCTGTTGATGGGAACCATCCCGGGTGTGATGTTCCCACCGGGCTGCAGAGCTTCCTTCACGTGGTCAGCGATAAGGAAGGATTCGTTGTACCAGATCTCAAACTCTGCAAAGCAAAGAGGGGCAATTAATGCCTGTAGTTAATGACCCAAAAAGACATCATGGATTAGTTCTCCCTATGGATCTGGTGGGATCTCGGTGCTTTTAAACCCTCAGACAGCTCAGAATTCCAGGATTTTGAGTTTAAATGATTGGAAAAGTGAATTTAAGGAGGTGGCCGGGAGGTGGTGGCAGCTCTGGGGACAGTGCCCTGGCCGTGAGAAGGCACTGCTCCTGCAGCCCCCAGAATCCCTCTGGAATGAGCAGCACGCTTGGGGCTCGGATTTCAATCCCACACACTCAAGCACAGCCGCTTGCCATCCCATAATAGCCAGTGAGAACACACAGCAGGTGGGAACGATGTCCTTATTAATCCCGGGCATTTCCCAGGCACTCCCCTCCTGATCCGGGTGAGCCCTGGGTGTCTGAGCAAACATCTGGAGCACCCAAAAACGCCAAACCCAGCTCCAACGGGAGCCAGGGGCAGAGCTGGGACTGGGATTATCCCTGGAATGATCCCTGCATTTCTTCCAGCGTGGGATGCTCTGATGGATCCAAGCTGTCCCCTGGCAAATGTTGCACAGCATCCAAATGTTTGGGACTCTGGAATTCAGACCCGGACTGGCTTCCATCAGAGAGGCAAACCCAGGGGTACTTTGAATCCACAGATTCCAAGGTGGAACCCAGGAATTTCCAAGGATTTCCCAGGCAGAGCTGTGACCAAGCTCTTTTTCCTGACAGGGCTGCAACACTGGAACCTGGAAATCACACAGGGACAGAGGAGACATCGGGAATCCAGAGCCCAAGCCCTGTCCCAGGGCGATTCCTTAATCCCCACCTCTATTAAATAAAATCAAGGATGAGATCCAGGATCAGCACAGTTGGGAAATTCCTGGTGGGAGGATTTTTCCCCCATGCAGTGGTGTGACCAAGGAGCAGAGGGACATTGTCTGGGAGAGAGGATCTGCAGTGATTCAAGGTTAGGTCAGAAAAACCCCACCTGAGCATGGATAAAATCCAGTCTGGAAGGCAACAGGAAAAAGGACAACAGAGGATGGAGGGACAGGACACAGGGAATGGCTTCCCACTGCCAGAGGGCAGGGATGGATGGGATATTGGGAAGGAATTCCTGGCTGGGAGGGTGGGGAGGGGCTGGGATGGAATTCCCAGAGAAGCTGTGGCTGCCCCTGGATCCCTGGCAGTGTCCCAGGACATGGGGGCTTGGATCACCCTGGGACAGTGGGAGGGGATTGGAACTGGATGGGGAATTCAGGTCCTTTCCCACCCAAACCATTCCAGGATTCCATGATGTTTGTGAGTGCTCCAGGCTGGATTTATCCCGGATAACCTGATGTTTGTGAGTGCTCCAGGCTGGATTTATCCCGGATGACCTGGAGGCTGCTGAGCCCTCATGCTCCATACCCGAGATGAGCCTTTTCCGGCACTTATCCACGAGCTGCTGGCAGTACTGCATCTCTGCCTTCAGGTCCTGCAGCTCGGCAAAGGCAGCCCTGTGCTCCTCCTTGAGCGCCTTCAGCTTCAGGATGAGGGCAAACTCCTTCTCGTTGATGATCACCCGGCCCTTCTCATCCGTGAATTCTCCTGCAGGGGGAGGAAAGGAAGGGAAGGATCTGGTGAGGGCAGAGAGCAGGGGCAGGGCTCTGCAGGTGTGACATGATGGAGGCTCTGCGGTGGCTCCCAGGGGAAAAATCCCTGAAATTGCTTAGATGGGATATTGGGAAGGAATTCTTGGCTGGGAGGGTGAGGAGGGGCTGGGATGGAATTTCCAGAGAAGCGGTGGCTGCCCCTGGATCCCTGGAAGTGTCCAAGGCCGGGCTGGATTTGGTTTGGAGCAGCCTGGGACAGTGGGAAATCTGGGATGGGATGATCCCTTCCCACCAAACCATTCGGGAATCTATAACCACCCAAAATTCCCTGAAGCCCAGAGCTCCATCCCTGTGCTGCCTCCTCACCCTCACGCCTCTTCTTCCTCTTCTGAGCCTCCAGAACCTCGGTGACTCCCTCTATCTGCTGCTTGGTGTCGTTGATCTTGTGTGCCACAGAATGGCTCCTCTTCTTCCTGGAGGCAAGGATCTTCTTGTTCTCCTTGAAGATCCGGTGGATCTCCCTTCCGGCCTCCTTCTTAAACATCTCAAATGCCTCTTGCTTGGATGGAGTGGACCTGAGAGCAGGCACAGACACGGGAGGTCAGTTTGTGCTGCCCTGCAGCATGGAGTCATGGAATGGCTCAGCTTGGAAAAACCCTCCAAGGTCATGGAGTTCAACCATCCCCAGGACTGCCGAGGCCACCCCTGACCATGTCCCCGAGTGCCACATCCACAGGGCTTCTAAACCCCCCCAGGGATGGGGAACCACCCCTGCCCTGGGCTGTCCCTTCCAAGGCCTGACCCCCCTTTCCATGAGGAACATTCCCAAAATCCCCCCTGAGCCTCCTTTGCTCCAGGCTGAGCCCCTTTCCCAGCTCCCTCAGGAATTCTCCAGCCCCTTCCCAGCTCCGTTCCCTTCCCTGGCCACGCTCCAGCCCCTCAATGTCCCTCTTGTCATGAGGGACCCAGAGCTGGACAGAGGATTTGAGCTGTGGATTCCCCAGTCCTCGGGAATGGCCACAGCTGAGGTTTGATGGGATTTCTGTGGGTTCCTTTGGGATCTCTGTGTCCTGGCTGCTCCCTGGCACCGTTCCCGTGCCAACCCCAACACCCACTGTCCCCCAGGCTGCTCCCAAGTCCTTCACACAGAAACCACATTCCTCAGGAGATCCCTCAGAACCGGGTATTCCCTGGAAAGCTGGCCTTCCATGGGTTGAATTCTCACAGAAATAATGGGTTTGTTCCTCCCTATTGCTAAACAAATGCCTGAGCTCTTCCTGTGCTGCATTCCCAGCTGGGATCCCTCCCTCCCAGCAGCCAAACCCCACGGCTCTGAGCCCTGCCTGGCCCCACAACGCTGCTGCCATGCCTTGGAAGTCCTGCCTGTTTTCCAAGCCTGAATTCCAAGTGCCATTCCCGACTTTTCCACCAAATGGCTTTGATGCCAAAGTGCCCCCGTGAACACCTGGTGTTATTCCAACAGGAACCACTCCAGGCAAAAAAAGGGACAATGTCAGAGCCCACAGATGCTGCTGATATTCCTGGAGAGCAGGATGGATTTGGGAGCAGCAGGGAGAAACAGAAATCCATGGAATGATTTGGGTCGGAGGGGACCTTAAAGCTCATCTCATTCCAAGGCAGGTACCCAGGAGGCTCCACATTCCTCACTCCAGCCTGGGCAAAGCCAAATTCCTGCCTTCCCCGAGTGACCTCTTAAGGGCATTTTCCAGCTCCTCCGGGGCTGTGTGACGTTATTCCTGTGCCAAAGTGCTGGCACAGGGCTGTAAACAACAGCCCCCGGGCAAAGTGCCACAGCTGCAGCTCCCAGAGGCAGCTCCGAGCTGCTGGGAGCACTCCGGGATGTGCCCCCGCAGCTGCAGCCCGTGCTGCCAGCCCTGGGAATGCCACAGGGACACAGATCCCGCGGGGAGGGAGGGCATGGAAACAGGGTGAGGAGAGACTCTCCTGTGACAGCTTCACTGCTCTGCTGGAATCCAGAAACCACATCCTGGGCTGAGCCCATGGGGGCAGCAGGAAATGGGGGATTCTGTCCCTCTGAGGTGATTCCCCAGCTGCAGAGCTGCCCCAGCCCCGGGGCCAACAGCACAGGGACCTGGAGCTGCTGGAGAGATCCAGAGGAATCCATGGAGCTGCTCCCAGGGCTGGAGCCCCTCTGCTCTGGAGCCAGCCTGGGAGAGCTGGGAATGTTCCCCTGGAGAAGGGAAGGCTCCAGGGAGAGCTCAGAGCCCCTTGCAGGGCCTAAAGGGGCTCCAGGAGAGCTGCAGAGGGACTGGGGACAAGGGATGGAGGGACAGGACACAGGGAATGGCTTCCCACTGCCAGAGGGCAGGGATGGATGGGATATTGGGAAGGAATTCCTGGCTGGGAGGGTGGGGAGAGGCTGGGATAGAATTCCCATAGCAGCTGTGGCTTCTCCTGGATCCCTGGCAGTGCCCAAGGCCAGGTTGGATCACCCTGGGACAGTGGGAGGTGTCCCTGCCATGGCAGGGGTGGGACTGGATGATCCTTAAGTTCTCTTCCAACCCAAGCCAGCCTGGAATTCCATGATTCTATTGACCCATTTCCATGCCTGTGGGGATTTCTGGCTGGATGTGAGGTCTCCCTGCAGTTTTCCCACTTACCAAAGGGATGCAGGACTTTTCAGAGATTAAAGAATTAAATTAATTAAAGAAATTAAATTAATTAAAAGTTTCTTAAAGAATTCAAGAGCAACTGGCCAGGGCAGAGCTCGAAGCACAGAGGTGACCCTCACCCCCAACATCTGGAGCTCAGGGTGTTCCCACCATCACTCCTGTCCTGTATTCCCTGAAAATCCCCAAATCTCTCCCCTTTCCCTTGGAGTTGCACTCAGGGAACACAATCCAATCATTCCAGCCTCTGGAAAAGGGGATTTACTCCCTCTCAGGGAAAACCCACCTGGGCTTCAGGGAATCCTCCTCTGAAGATGAGATTGAGGCCTCTTCACCACTGTCCTGGTCACGTCCTTCCTCTTCCTCATCCAGATCCTTGGTGGGACTTTTTAAAGGTGCGGATTCATCCTGGCCTGTCTCAGGAGGAGGGCTCCCACCTTTTTCCTTCCTGGAAGCGGGGAAAAGATGAACCAGATTCATTAATTTCCTCATCAGAGGAGTCTGGAACCAAAACACACAGCGGGTTTGGCCTTGCTGATTTCAAAACTGGTGATGTGAGGTCGCTGCTACCAAAGTTTCCAGGGAAATATCCAGTGACAAGGAATAAAATCAGCCTTGTTCCCAAAAAATCCTTAATTCTTAGAGTGGAGGAAGTGCCCTGGATCCTATGGAATGCAGGCCAGGCTGGAGGAGCTCTCCTGAGAAGGCTCACAAGGACAACAGTCCCGCCCTGTCCAGCTCTGGGCTCACCTGGACAGAGGATAATCCTCTCCAGAGGAAATCTCCAAGGATTTGATCCAACCCCACATTTAAACTGAGCCTGGTTCCCTGCTCCTTTCCCTCCACAAACCCCTCCAGCCTCAACTGCAGGGAATAGAATCATCATGGAATCCTGGAATGGTTTTAGTTGGAAGGGACCTTAAAGCCCATCCATTCCCACCCCTGCCATGGCAGGGACACCTGCCACTGTCCCAGGCTGCTCCAAACCAAATCCAGCCTGGCCTTGGGCACTGCCAGGGATCCAGGGGCAGCCACAGCTGCTCTGGGCACCCTGTGCCAGGGCCTCCCCACCCTCACAGGGAATTCCTTCCCAAGGAATAGTGTGACCAGGAATAGGGACTTGGAATGCAGACAGAAGGGTGTTGGCCAGATCTCCTGGTGCCTCCCTAAAACCAGCAGAGCCCAGCAGAGCCCAGGGCTCACGTGGCCACCACAGCCCTGGTGCTTCCTCTGGCACGAGGACTTTGGGGAAATGCCAGGGAGGAACCAAGCAGGGATCCACTTCTGTGAACTGAAGTAAACTTCAGTTTACTTCTGTAAACTCCTTCTCTGCTCAGGACTGACTGTTCCGCCTTCCCTCCCCAAATCTCTTCTCCTTCTCTGCTGCTCTCCCAGCTCCCTCCATCCCTTCCTCCGTGGGCTGCACGTTCCTGCCTGAGCAGAGCTGGGCACTGTGAGCTGCTGGGTCCTGCACCAGGATTGGGGACAGCAGCTGGGAAAGGCCCTGGGGTGACAGCAAGTGCCAGGGAACAGGGACAGGACAAGAGGGAACAGCCTCAGGCTGTGCCAGGGGAGGTTTAGGTGGGATATTGGGAACATTCCTTCCCCAGAAGGACTGTCCAGCCCTGGCACAGCTGCCCAGGGCAGGGGTGGAGTCCCCATTGCTGGAGGGATTTAAAAGTCCTGTGGATGTGGCACTTGGGGACATGGTCAGGGGTGGCCTTGGCAGTGCTGGTTGGACTCGTTGACCTCGGAGGGCTTTTCCAATCCTGACAATTCCATGATTCCATGATTATCAAAGGACAGATACAAAGGAGAGGTGTCTGACTGCTCAACTCACGCGAGCTGCTCGTCGCCCTTCTTGGCTTCCTTCTTCCCCCCAGGAGTGGGGGATCCAGGAGGACTTCCCTCGAGAGCCTCTTCATCCTCGTCGTGATCCAAACCCACATCCCCACCAGCTGAACTGTCCTGGAAGCAGAGAGGAGGAATATCCCACGTGTCTGCACCATGGAACTGCCCAGGCCTCACCCAGCAGCTCCTCCCTCCCCTGGGACAGCCCAATCTGGGAATTAAAAGCTCTTTGAAAGCCCACAGCAGCATTTATGGATTCTCTGTGATTTCTACACTTTGCTACAGAAATTAGAAGGATTAAAGAAGGGATCTCAGCAGAGGCAGGACCTCACCTTCCCCAGGCCAGTGCCAGACGGGTTCCTTTGTAGATTGCATTGTACAGGACAAGGGGAGGTGGCTTTAAACTGAAAGGGGCCTGTTTAAATGGGATATTGGGAAAGAATTCCTGGCTGGGAGGGTGGGGAGGAGCTGGGATGGAATTCCCAGAGAAGCTGTGGCTGCCCCTGGATCCCTGGAAGCGTCCAAGGCCAGGCTGGATTTGGTTTGGAGCAACCTGGGACAGTGGGAGGTGTTCCTGCCCATGGAATAGGATCTTTAAGGCTCCTTCCAACCCAAACCTTTCTGGGATACTAATTCCCATTTAATAAATCATTCTGTGCAGATAAAGGGCCCAATCAATCCCTCTGCTGACAGGAATTCCTCTTTGTTAATCGTGCATGTCTGCTCTAGACACTTTTTTTTTTTTGACAAACTCACCCCATGGACATTTCTGAGTTTGATTTCAAGAGGGAAAAGCTGCGTTGGAGGCAATTCCCATTTTGGCAGCAAAGGAGGCAGTGCTAAGGTGGGTTCTGGGCCAGCTCAAGGCCCAGGCATTACCGTGTCCTGATCCTCCTCAGCATCACCAACGTGCAGATCAGAGCCCGACTCAGCCTCGGAGTCAGACTCGGCAGCCAGGTCCCCGTGTCTCCGCCTGTACTTGCTCCGGAGCCTGCACTCCACTTCTTCCTCCTGTTGGCTGAGGAGAAAGCAGCCCTTCAGGAATCCTGTCCCACATGGAGACACCTGGGATCCCTGCCAAAGTCACATTCCCAAAGGAAAACACCTTTTCCCCGTGGTCTCTTTCCCCAACACCCCACCTTGCTCCTCCCATGGTAACCTTTGTCCCCTCTCGTCCTCTCCTTCTCCGTGCCATTCCTTCAGGGATCTTGGATATTAAAGCTTTTTGATGGTTATTTTAATACTTTCCAGAAGATTTTAAAGGTCCACATCAAGCCATAGTAACTCTGCTCAGTCCCATCACCTTGTTTTAACCTTTAATCCGGGTTGGAGGGGGCTTGGAGCAGCCAGGGACAGTGGGAGGTGTCCCTGCCCATGGGATGGGATCCTTAAGCTTCTTCCCAACCCAAACCAGTCTGGAATTGTATGAACTTACCTTACAATCACTTTGAACTGTCTGAACACCTCCTGGATCTGCCTGACGTTCACTATCTGAGGAAGAGAGGTACAAAGCCATCAATTTTGGTATTCATTCTGGAAAGGAGTTCCAAAGAAATGGATTTAAAGGGTTTTAAGACTGAGGGAAAGTCTCCTGGAGCTTCCAAACCAGCAAAAATGGAATGAAAACATGCAACAGACTTAACATGCAAAAAGAAATTAAATTACAGTTCTGTGGGGTGAAAAACAGCCTCTTCAAAAGACGTTCTCACTGCTCCTCTCTTGGAGGAAAACGGGATGGAATCAGGATTCCAGTCCTTTTCTCACTACTCACATCGATTTCCTTAATGACTCCTCTGAGGTATTTCTGGACTTGAGATCTGATTTCTTCTCTCTGGGCTGTGCTCAGGGGCTTGTAACTCATGGAGGAACGATTTGCCTTAAAAAAAAAAAAAGATGAAAAGTGAGAATCAGTGAGTTCCAAACAGCTGAGGGGGGCTGTGAGAATGGGGGGACAGAGCTTTGAGCAGCTCCTGCCGAGGTGGGACAAGGAGTGATGGGTTTAAACTAAAAGAGGGGAGATTCAGGCTGGATTTAAGGGAGGAATTCTTGGCTGTGAAGGTGGCACAGGGTGCCCAGAGCAGCTGTGGCTGCCCCTGGATCCCTGGAAGTGCCCAAGGCCAGGCTGGACAGGGCTGGGAGCAGCCTGGGACAGTGGGAGGTGACCCTGCCCATGGCAGGGGTGGCACTGGATGGAGTTTAAGGTCCCTTCAACCCAAACCCTTCTGGAATTTTGGCATTCCACTGGTCTGGCAAACCCCTGGCATTGCTGTGCCCATTTCTGCTCGGGATTCTCATCACCCAACTTGGCAGGGGATGGGATTTGGGAGCAACCAACCAACAGAAGGGCATCAGGAGCCTGGAAAAAACCATCTCCAGTGGCTGGGGATTGAAATTCCAACATAATCCCTCTGTGTGGGATCTCCAGAGGTTTCCCTGAGCCCCAAAGGATGGTGCTGGCAGCAGGAGGAAGGACACAACCCCCCTGGACACTGAGTTCAGGGTTCCTTACCAGCTTATCCTGCATGATCAGCTCCTTCTTCAGCAGCTGGATCTCCTCCTCCAAAGCCTTCACTGACGCCTAACAGGGGAAAAAAGGTGAGCAAATGCCTAAATTATATCGGGGGAAAAAGTTTCCTGCTCAAAACAGCACGGAATTGGCTGCTGGACAACATCCCAGCTGGATCCCAGCTCCCTCAGGGCTCGCAGCAGGGAATTGGTGGGGCTGGAAATGATTTTGCCTTTGATTAGCTCCAAACAGGACAGTTCCTGCTGGCTCCTGCCTGCACAGGCTGCCCCAGCCATCAGAGAAGGGCCACCTGCTTTCTGAGGGAATGATTTCCTGAGCTGGGATCACAGGGACCATCGAGTTCCGGGCTCTGGGATGTTGTCCTGGAAGCCAAGCATTGTGCAGGGCTCACCTCTGCCCTGAACTCAGCTGCTCTGACATTAACTGGGGCAGAGGAGAGATTTTCCTGTGCTGTATTTGACTGCATTTCTCCATAACGTGGAATATCTCCAAGGATTCACTAGTTCAAATGTGTTTCCAGAAAAGTGAGTACAAAAATCTTGGGATTTGGGCGGAAGGGGACACTGAGCTGCTTTGAAGTGACCTCTGGAGCACTAAAGCACAAAGTTCCCTTCCAATTTCAGCTCCTCCAGTTTGTTTTTCACTCTGGAAGTGCACTCGGGGCATCTAAAATCCTGTGGCTCTTTTGTTTTAAATGATTTCCTTGATTAACCAAGTTTTCTAATTGTGGAGATAAAGCTGCAGGAGGACTGGAGATGATTTCCCTGCATATCAGGGGAATAATTCACAATAAAATCTCTCTGTTGAGAGCCGAATCTCATCAGGAAAAGTTGGGAGATGCAGGAGGAAGAACCCCCAGGTGTCAGGGAAGATGTGAGCACCGGCATGGCTGTGCCTGAGACCAGGGAACTGCAATTCAATACCAATAAAAAAGGGTTATATTGATCCATTTTATCACCCACCTAAAACCAGCAGGGCCAGCTTGGCTGAGGAAGGGTTCTTTATTAAAATACCCGATTTTCCTCTGGTTTTTGAGGTTGTTATGCTACCCCTGAGTGAATGTGGGCTCCTCACCTCCCGGTAAAAGGGCTCGTTGGGGACGGGCTCTGCTGTCACCCAGTTCATCCTGGTGGCAAAGCGAAGGGAGGACAGCTGAAAAACAAAGGCTTGGAGTGAATAAAAGAGATTTGGGCACAGACAGCATTCTCCTGATCTGTTTCTACTTCATTCCATCGGATCCAGGAGCAGGGAAATCTAAAATGTGTGGGCTGCTCCACAGGTTCCCTCCCGTTTGCTACGGATCCAGCTCCCACTGGGGGAATTTTCACCCCTTTTTATCATTTCACAGGTTCAAAAACAACCTCCTGGGAGGTTCCTCCTGATCCCTGCTCCAGCAGGGAGCCGTCTCAGGGGCAATTCCAGGGAGTTCAGGAAGGGATGTCCCATGGAAACACGTTAAATAAATAAATAAATAAATAAAATAATCTTCTCCTGTCACAAGAATATGTAATAGAAGGAAGTCAAAGATATGTGTTATATTATCAGACTCATAAAATGGCACTTGATAAAGTGTCACATAAAAGACTTACCAGAAAGTAAGGATTTATGAATTACATGGAAAAAGAAGTGATATAAAAATGCAGTAGAGAAGAGAGACTGGGGAGATATNCTCCAGTGAGCTTAAATCTCAGCAGCTCCTGCCTGCTCTGTTTTAGAGCCTTTGGGATAAGATGAGCTCTCCAAAGTTTGGGATGTGTCCCTGCCAAAAGCCTCCTGAGACTGCTCCTTAAAGGAAGCAGGAGCAAGGTTTGGATTCTGCAGGAATCCCTTCAACTCACGGTCTCCTCCACATGAGCAGCTTCCCCGCAGATGTTTGTCACCAGCACAGTGTTGCAGTTTCCCCCTGGGAAAAAATGATAACAAAAATACAGCAAATAAGATCATTTTGGGGGGGTTTTGTTGTTTCATTTTCTGTAATGTGTGATATGATGTGCTGATTGAAACAGAGGAGAGGAATCCCAGAATGGGTTGGGGTGGAAGGGACTTTAGGGATCATCCAGTGCCACCCCTGCCATGGGCAGGGACACCTCCCACTGTCCCAGGCTGCTCCAAACCAAATCCAGCCTGGCCTTGGGCACTGCCAGGGATCCAGGGGCAGCCACAGCTGCTCTGGGCACCCTGTGCCAGGGCCAGGAATTCCTTCCCAATATCCCAGCCAAGGCTTCTCTCAGTTTGAAGAAGCACAAAGGACACACCAGAGTGTAACTGTCCCTCTAAAGGGCACAGAAAAAGAAGCACAGAGTGATTTAAAAATAAAGGGGAAATTTGTGTCTCACGGAATGAGGATGCAGGGAGGAGATGGGAATGAACACTCTGAGTCCCAGGTGTTTATAAAGGTTCTGTTTCTCAGGGTGCCCAGAGAAGCTCTGGCTGCCCCTGGATCCCTGGCAGTGCCCAAGGCCACGCTGGACACTTGGAGCACCCTGGGACAGTGGAAGGTGTCCCTCAGGGGTGGCACTGGATGGACTTAAAGGTCCCTTCCAACCCAACCCATTCCAGCATTCCACAATAAATTACAGCCTCAGGACTTGATCTGCTGAGTGAAACCCCCATTTCCCAGGAGCTGTTTGGGGCTGTTGGCCCATTCCAGGATTCCACAATAAATTACAGCTTTAGGACTTGATCTGCTGAGTGAAACCCCATTTCCCAGGAGCTTTTGGGATTGCCAGCTCTTACCCAGCGAGTCCTTGAGGACGTGGGTGAGTTTGCTCTGCCTGAAGGGAATGTGCTCCCGCTTGGGGTCGGCCAGGGCGATGACGAGCTGCTCCAGGAACGACAGGGATTTGTTGATGTAGGAGGCCTCGATCCTGACCTGCCCTTCAGACTGAAACAGAGACCAGCAGGGAAAGATTCCACAACGTGTGAACTGCAGGAGAGAGAATATTCCCTATCAAGGGGGAAAACTCTGACTTGGAGGGTCAGGAGTTCATTCAGGCCCAAAAAATTCATCATCTGGAGCTTTCTTCAGCTTGGAAAGGAGCTTTCCTAAAGCACAGTTCTCCATTACAAGTCTACAAGGATTTGCATTTCCTTTCCAGAGGGTAAATCGTGTGCTTGTCACAGGCTGGATGTCATTTTGATGCTGATCAACACAGAATGTCATGGAATCAGGGAATTGCTGAGGTTGGAAAAGGCCTCTTAGATCAAGCCCAACCATCCCCAGCAGTGCCAAGGCCACCCCTGACCATGTCCCCAAGTGCCACATCCACAATGGCTTTTAAATCCCCCCAGGGATGGGGAACCACCACTGCCCTGGGCAGCTGTGCCAGGGCTGGACAGCCCCTTCCAGGAAGGAATTTTCCCAATATCCACCCTGAGCCTCCCCTGAAGGCGTTTCCTCCTGTCCCTGCTCCCTGGGAGCAGATCCCAAATCCCCCCCGGCTGCCCCCTCCTGTCAGGGAGTTGTGCAGAGCCACAAGGTCCCCCCTGAGCCTCCTTTGCTCCAGGCTGAGCCCCTTTCCCAGCTCCCTCAGGAATTCTCCAGCCCCTTCCCAGCTCCCTCAGCCTCTCCTGGGGCTCCAGCCCCTTCCCAGCTCCATTCTCTTCCCTGTTTTCCCACAGAGAGGGGCCCAAAGGGACCCGAGGAGCTCCCATCACTCACCCTGGTCTTGCTCAGTCTCTCGGATCCCGCCAGGTCAATTAAGGTGATTTTAGATTTAAGGCATTTGAGATTTTTGTAATCCCTGGAACGACACTGAGGGAGAGAAGAAGAGGAACTGCACTTAGGAGCAGACCAAACTGAAACACAGGAAAAAACAGACTGCAGAGGTCCTCCTGAATCCCTAGAAAGCCTTTTCAATCCGTAGGAACAAGGCTGGAGCTCTCACCTCGATGTACAAAGTGAAGATGCAGTGGGATCTGGAGGAATTCTTATTCAGGGTGTGCTCTCCTATCACTCTGTTGGTCTCACCCTGTGAGTGGAGAGAGAATTCCAGGCTCAGCTCATGGAACTGTGGCTTTTTGAGGGTAAGCCAGGCAACATCTCTGTGGCTCTTCCCATTTCCTGATGACTGGAAAAGCAAAGAGCTCCCCAAGCTTCAAATGGCCACGGATCTGAACCTCTGACAGGATCCGAAAGGGATGTTGGAAGGGACCTTAAATCCCATCCTATTCCACCCCTGGCATGGGCAGGGACAGCTCCCACTGTCCCAGGCTGCTCCAGCCTGGCCTTGGGCACTGCCAGGGATCCACGGGCAGCCACAGCTGCTCTGGGAATTCCATCCCAGCCGCTCCCCACCCTCCCAGCCAGGAATTCCTTCCCAATATCCCATCCATCCCTGCCCTCTGGCAGTGGGAAGCCATTCCCTGTGTCCTGTCCCTCCAGCCCTTGTCCCCAGTCCCTCTCCAGCTCTCCTGGAGCCCCTTTAGGCCCTGCAAGGGGCTCTGAGCTCTCCCTGGAGCCTTCCCTTCTCCAGGCTGGACATTCCCAGCTTTCCCAGCCATCATCACATTCCTTCCACTCTTTAAAAAGAAAAAGGCAGTTCCTGCACATTCCAGAGCTCAGGACAGCACCATGTCATTACAAAGGCCAGAGAAAGATTTTAAGGACACCAGATGGCTCTGGGTGAGAATTCCTGCATCCAGATCCAATTACCTATCCCTGATTTCCTCAAGAACTGAAGCAGCCATGAGGAAAAGACAGATGCTGATCTAAGGAATCAAAGTCCCCTCACAAATCCCTCACCCTGCACAGCCCTGCCGTGAATTCCAGCAGTGCCACCATCATCCCAAACCATCTTTTCTTGGAGCACCTTCCAGAATCCCTGAGCCAGGGACATTTTCCTTGCAAGACCAGGAGTTCCCAGTTGTTCTGATGCCTTACATTTTAAGTTTTATATTTTTCCAATTCTGCATTCCCAGTGTGTAACTCTGCAGTGTCCTGCAGCCTGAGAGCTGCTGCTCTCTCATGCTGAGACAGACAGAACAAAGCCTCTCCAGGCTGCTCTCCAAGGACACCCAGCCCGGCCTAGGCCCAAAATGTGTAACCCAGCATCTTGAGAAGGGGGGCAAGCTGAGGGCAAATTCCATCATTAGCTAAAGTTTAATTGGTGAAATTGGGTTGAGATGCAAAGGGAGCAAAGCTATAAAAGTGTGAAGAACTCGTGACTCGGGGTCCATCTTGGGTGCAGCCTTTGGCCTGCCCAGGGTGTGCCTCTGAAGGCCTTTCAAATAAATATCCACCTTTATTCCCTTCCTCCTGTCCAGTCTCTGTTTCTGGGCTGGCCTCTTTAGGGATCAGTTCTACCCACACCCAAGAGGAATGGCTGAACCCTGAACCTCCTTCCCCCACTTCAGCCACCCACTCCTGCTTTTCCCCCTCCTCCCTCAGCCAACAACCACAACTGTGGGATTCCAGAATGGAATATTTGGGTTCTCTTGCCTCAAAAAGGAGATTCAGAGCCTCCTCCTCGTGGCTGACGGGGTGGATGGAGAGCCCCTTGACATAAACCCCCTGGGGGCTGTCCCTGACCGTCAGCTGGGTGTCCCTGCCCCCTCGGGCCAGCCCCGGCGCCAGCAGGTCAAACAAGGTCTCGTTGTAGATCTCCAGGTAGGAAATTCGGACAGTGACCATGACATCGAGGAATTCTGCAGCTGCTTTGAAGATCTGCACAAAGACAAAGGGGTTGTGTCCGTTCACGGGCAGGATTTGTAATCATTTATGGCTTTTCAGAGGAGATGTTTAGGTAGATGTTGATATAGGATATAAACGGTGCAGTGTAAACAGGTGTAAGATATAAGTAGATATAAAATATAAATAGATATAAAGTAAAAAGAGATATAAAATAAAAAGAGATATAAAACATAAATAGATGTAAAATATAAAGAAATACATTAAGATGTGTACAAGACATTAGGTTATGTAATATAGGTATTTATATAGAGATAGCTCTGAACAGCTCCAAGTGCATGTGGGGGTGTGTGGGGCTAAACCTGAGCTGTGGTCTCTGAGGGCTCTACTTGGATTTGGATTCAATGATCTTATAGAATTGTGGAATTCTGGAATGGTTTGGGTTGGAAAGGACCTTAAACTCCATCCAATTCACCCCTGCCATGGCAGGGACACCTCCCACTGTCCCAGGCTGCTCCAGGCTCCAATTCCAGCCTGGCCTTGGACACTGCCAGGGATCCAGGGGCAGCCACAGCTGCTCTGGGCACCCTGTGCCAGGGTCTCTGTGCCTTGGATGTGTTTTTTAATGATTTTGTGATCAGTTTTAACCTGATTTCACAAAAATGACACTTTGGAAATTACTCTTTTGAAAGCACAGTGCCATTTGGGGAGCAGCAAGAACTTAACCAGGAACTGAACAGGAACAACCTCTGAGAACGACAATAAATCTCCTTCATTCTTTAGCCATCATCCCTTGGGGAAAACGAAGGAAAAAACCCACATAGAACATATTCACTGTGTTAAAACACTTTGATATCAGCAAGAGCTGACACCAGAGTGTTCCTGGGTGTTTCTCCCACCCCTTTTCCCCCCCAGACCCAGCTGGATACCTGCTGGATAGCTCTGGGGATGATCCCTCGGCGCCTGTAGTCGGAGGTCGCTCCCGTCATGGTGTAGGTTTTGCCAGCCCCAGTCTGCCCATAGCACATGATGGTACCTAAAAAAAACCCCAAAAGCAAAAGAATAAACTCAGGAGGGAGCCTCCAACAGAACAGCAAACGGGTCTCTCCTCCAATCAAATCTCTTTTCATGATAAAAATAATCAAAACTGCACTAAATCACCGTTATAGCCCTGCAGAGCTTTGGACACCAAGTCCTTGGCCACAGTCTCATAAACCACCTCCTGGGAAGTGTTGTGGAGGAGCCCATCCAGCTTGAAGGACCAGTCAGTCTGAGAGTTATTCACAGCTCCTCCCCTGGGGCTCTTTTGGATGTAGATATCGATGCTCTGCAACCCAAAAAGAGAGGAGGATCAACTCTTTTTTTCGAGGATTTTCAGCAATTGAGGAGCTGGGGTTAAGCAGAAAAGGGAGCACAAATAACAGGGTTATTTTACTGCCTTGGATAGTTCTAGATGTCCTAAAAATATCTGGTAATGCTCTCAGATTTCTGGTATAAACGTTATAAATAAAAAGGAAATGTGGTTAAGCTCATCTGTTGAGCTTTCTGTGATTTTGTGCCTCAGGGAAATTCTTAATTAAGCGAGAGAAGGCAGAGGGAGGAATTTGCGTAAGAGGGGATGGAAATAGACTGTGCCAAATTGTGGTTACACTGGGAATTCCTCACGGATCAGCCAGTCCCAGTCCTGCTGAGGGTTTTCCTGGTGGCTGTACCACGGGAAGTGTGTTTTCCACAAAACAAGCAGGAACACACGAACCAACACTCCCCAAAATGTTATCCGTGGCCTCAAGGGATGGAAAAATCCCATTTTTCCATGGGAAAAGTTGAACTCCAACTCCAAACCTTTCCCACTTCCACTTTCTTTTGCTCTACCTTGTTGTCTGACCCAAGCTTGATCATATCTTGGGCAAAATGAGCTGTTGGCTTGACCCTCACGAATGCCAGGACTCGCTTCGATTCTCTAAGGAGAGAGGCAAAAAAGAGGAAAAGAAGAATCTTCCATTGCCTAAACTGAAATTTAGATTATTTGCCAGCAAAAGGTGAGGCAGAGGAGTCAAATTTAGAGGAGTCAAATTTAAAAATAAAGTGTTGGCAATTATTCAGCTGCAGTTTTTGTTCCCCACTAAAAGCAACCGCGGGCAAGGAGCTGCTGAAAATTCCTTCCAGCCCCTGTCCTGCTTGGAAAACTGAGGATGTGGGAAGAGGAGGGTCAAACTGATCCTGATTTCCTGATTTCCTCGTGTGTGCCAGGCCCAGGAGTGTTGGATAGCACAGGTTTCCTTCCTCTTAGCCTTGGAAAGTGAAATATTCACAGGAATGGGAGAGGGATTTTCTTTTGTCACACGCAGCCTTTTTAAAAATAACTTCAATTTTAAAAATAACTTCAATTCCCGATAAACAGCTGATTGTCAGTTTCCTGGAGGAAATATCCACAGGCTGGAGGATCTGCTGGGTAAAACCCACACGAGGAGGGCTCAGGGATCATCCAGCTGCTAAAGCCACGGGCAGTGAGGATTTTTAAACCCTTGGAATTCCATGTTTTCCCTTCAATCACTCCCTGCAAACAGCTCGTGCTCAATAATTGTGTGATAAGTAGTGACAGCTTCTAGTTTGGGACAAAATCCTTGGGGTTTCTGTTGTATTCAGGATTTTTGTGACACTTTACCTGCTGTGAGTGCTCTAAAAGGAAAGGGGGAGGTTTGAGGTGGGCCAGGACTTGTTGGGTTTAAAAGAGGGGAATATTTGGGGGGTACCTGGGGGGTTCACCCTCCGGCTCGGCGTCAGAGACACGGCAGGAAGTGATGCTTCCATGCTCCTCATCCTGCCNGCAGAACCAAGTGTTGGAGCAGATGGGAATTATTTCTTCAAAGCAAGACAAACAGCAGGGAAAGGGGGAAGGGAAAATTTTAGTGGAAAACTCCACGATGAGTGAGAGAGAGAACAAATTCCCAATGAGTGGCATTTTCCTCGCTGCAGCAATGCCCTTGGTGGGGCTAAGGACAAAAGGAATTATTNTGGGGTTTCTGTTGTATTCAGGATTTTTGTGACACTTTACCTGCTGTGAGTGCTCTAAAAGGAAAGGGGGAGGTTTGAGGTGGGCCAGGACTTGTTGGGTTTAAAAGAGGGGAATATTTGGGGGGTACCTGGGGGGTTCACCCTCGGGCTCGGCGTCAGAGACACGGGAGGAAGTGATGCTTCCATGCTCCTCATCCTGCCCCTTCTCCTTCTCCTGCTCCTGCTCCTGCTCTTGCTCTTGCCCTTTGTCCTGCTCCTGCTTCTGTTCCTTCTCCTGTTCCTGGTCTTGGGAGCTCACAGGGGTCACAGAACT
>VWZT01013532.1:7372-30512 GCA_013397055.1 Pachycephala philippinensis | reverse complement strand
TCACAGAACTCTGTCCAAAAAAAAAAAAAGAACGCAGAACCAAGTGTTGGAGCAGATGGGAATTATTTCTTCAAAGCAAGACAAACAGCAGGGAAAGGGGGAAGGGAAAATTTTAGTGGAAAACTCCACGATGAGTGAGAGAGAGAACAAATTCCCAATGAGTGGCATTTTCCTCGCTGCAGCAATGCCCTTGGTGGGGCTAAGGACAAAAGGAATTATTCCTGGGAGTGGTTATTAACATGAGGAGATGGGAAGGATTCCCAGAGAAGCTGTGGCTGCCCCTGGATCCCTGGAAGTGCCCAAAGCCAGGCTGGATTTGGTTTGGAGCAGCCTGGGACAGTGGGAGGTGTCCCTGCCATGGCAGGGGTGCGATGGGATGAACTTTAGGGTCTCTCCAACCCAAACCATTCCGGGATTGTGCCTGGCCCCAGCTGGAATTACCCTTCGTTCGGTGTCTGATTTGGCTGCAGAACTCGGAGTCTCTTCCAGCCCCTCCTGCTCGTCTTCCTCCTGCCGGTGAAAACCAGAGCCAATTCCAGGTGAAATGGAATTCCGCCTGGAGACACGCGGGGCGCTGAGCCCGCCTGCCGCATGGAACAACGATCCACAGGTCTCCAAAGCCTCGGCACTGTGAGGGTCTGTGTGAGACTCTGTGTGAGGGGCCCCTTCCCACACCTCAGGGGAGCGGATTTTGGCAGCACTTTGGGAAAAATCTGCAGGAGTTGGGAATTGTCCGGGGAAGCTGTGGCTGCCCCTGGATCCTGGCAGTGTCCAAGGCCAGGCTGGACATTGGGGCTTGGAGCACACTGGGACAGTGGGAGGTGGCCCTGCCTGTGGCAGGGGGTGGAACTGGATTATCTTTAAGGTCACTTCCAACCAAACCATTCCTGTGACTCTCCGAGGCACCTCCCGAGGTGTGCGGGGGGTGATGCCCGGGGGAAGGGAGGCGATGCCTGGGGGGGCTGATGCCGCCTGTGCGGGGATACGACCTCCGATCACCCCTTGAAGAGGGGAGGACGGCCCCCCGGGCATCCCCGGTCCCTGTCCCACCTGCGAGACCTCGGCAGCCGGGCTCGGTGTGGCGTCCGGGGTCGCCATGGCAGCGTCCACTTCCGGGTTCTCTATGGCAACGGCAACTTCCGGGAGAGCCCGGAAGTGGCCCCGCGTACGGCGGCCGGGCGGGGCCAGCGCGCGGCGGGGGCGAAGCGGGACGGCAGCGGCACGGGAGTGGCCGGGACGATGCTGGAAGCGGCGGCGNCGATGCGGGAAGCGGCGGCGGCGGCGGACCCGGAGCTGGATCCCGAGGATCTGGTGCATTTCTCGGTGGGAGACCTGCCCAGCCGCGGGTATGGAGTGATGGGCGAGATCCGGCGGCAGGGAAAGCTCTGCGATGTGACGCTCAAGGTGCGGCCCGGCCCCCGGGGGCGGGGGGGGCGTAGGGACCACCCGAGCCCTGAGGGGGGCCTGAGAGACCCTGACCCCTCAGGGGGAGTGAGGGACACCCCTGTCCCCGATGGGGGATGAGGGACCCCGACCCCTCAGGGGGCTGAGAGGGGGCTGAGAGACCCCGACCCCTTGGCGGGGAGTGAGGGACCCCCGGGGACCCCGGTCCTTGAAGGGACATTGAGGGGGGACCCCGACCCCTGAGGAGGTCACGGTCTGTGGGGTGGGGGCTGAGGGGGGATGCTGAAGGGACTTCCCCCGGTGTCCTTCAGACGGAGCTGGGGGACCCCCACAGCCTTTGAGGGGGGATGAGGGCCCCCAGCCTCAGAAGGGGGAACGGAGGGACCTCGACCCCCGAGGAGGAGCAGAGGGACCCCCCATTCCTGGGGGGCTGAGGGACTTCAGCCTCTGGAGGGGGGACTTGAGGAGCCCCCAGGCCCCTGAAGGGGGACCCCAGCCCTTAAGGGGAGGGGGCTGAGGGACACCCCAGTGTGTTTTCCAGAGGGAAGGAGGCAGCTGGAGTTCCCTGAGACCCCTTTGGTGGGGGATAAAGGGGTGATTGAGGCCCTTTTGGTGGGGGATAAAGGGGTGACTGAGGCCCCTTTGGTGGGGAGAGGAGCAGGAGCCGAGGTCCCCCCTTCCCGTGGCTTTGGCAGAGGACAGGGGCAGTGCTGAGGCTCCCCCAAACCCCCTTAGTGGGGTGTCAGGGACTCTCTGTGGGTCCAGGTTTATGGACCAACCTCTGCTCCAACCCACGGGAGAAGATTCCTTTCCCTAGGAAACCATTCCCTTATAGGAACATCCACTTTTTAACATCCAAACCATGAATCCATAATCCATAAATCCCCGGGATTGTGTCCCTGGCTCGGCAGGGAATGGCTGGGAGGGCTCGCAGAGTGTCCTGTGCCAGGCGGGAGCTGCTGGAATCCCTCAGGATTCCAGACTCGGAGGAGCTGCTGGGGTGGGAGCCACACGCAGCTCTGAGTCACTGCAGAATTAACGCTGCAGTTTAATTAGACGGGAAGGTGTTCCCAGCCTACTCACCCCGAAACCTTGCAGGGGAAGGAGCCGGCGAGGGCTGTGCCCGGCAGGGAGGCGGGATGTGGGATGGGGAGCATTCCATGGACACGGGGACGGCTCCATCCCTGTGGGGCAGCTGGGAACAGGGTCTGGGGGTCGTGATCCTCCTTGGAAGGGGTTGTTCCTTCTGTAGGGTGATGTTTGTGACAGTCTGGGCTGGAGCCTGAGGGAATTCTGTGCCAAAGCTGGTTTGGGATGGAGAGTGCCGTGTTTTTAGGGTTAAACTGGGGATTGGTGTGGCAGGAGGAGATTCCCGGGTCCTGGCAGTCCCGTATTTCTGGGAGACAATAGGAGGAGGTCTGTGATCCCAGGCTTACCTTGGATAAATTCCTCACCATTGTTTCTAAAATTCCTCTGGATAGCGATCCTTTTCTGTGGGTTTTCCATAGCAAAGAGCTGTTTAAATCCTTTTTATCCCTACAGATGTTTAAAATATATTAGGGAAGATCACAAATATCACAGAATCCCAGAAGGTTTTGGGATGGAAGGGACCTTATGGAACATCCAGTGCCACCCCTGCCATGGCAGGGACACCTCCCACTGTCCCAGGCTGCTCCAAGCCCTGTTCAACCTGGCCTTGGGCACTGCCAGGGATCCAGGGGCAGCCACAGCTTCTCTGGGAATTCCATCCCAGCCCCTCACCACGCTCATGGGGAAGAATTTCTTCCCAAAATCCCAGAGAGAGATCCCAGCAGTGCCTGACACGTTGTCAGTCCTCTTGTCCATGTGAATCCTCTGTCCATGTTGTTTCAAACATTCCAGCTTTCCCTTCTACACCCACAGCTTGGAATTCCGAGCATTTCATTCATTTGATTCCTCTTGTTTTGAGTCATCCTGTGAAAATCTCCCACCTTGTGCTGCCTCTGCAGAGTTTGAATGATTCTTACCCAAAATTAACGGAGGAAAGTGAAGGGTCAGGGAGCTGCTCCCAGGGCTGGAGCCCCTCTGGAGCCAGGCTGGGAGAGCTGGGAATGTTCCCCTGGAGAGGAGAAGGCTCCAGGGAGAGCTCAGAGCCCCTTGCAGGGCCTAAAGGGGCTCCAGGAGAGCTGGAGAGGGACTGGGGACAAGGGATGGAGGGACAGGACACAGGGAATGGCTTCCCACTGCCAGAGGGCAGGGATGGATGGGATACTGGGAAGGAATTCCTGGCTGGGAGGGTGGGGAGGGGCTGGGATGGAATTCCCATAGCAGCTGTGGCTGCCCCTGGATCCCTGGCAGTGCCCAAGGCCAGGCTGGAGCACCCTGGGACAGTGGGAGCTGTCCCTGCCATGGCAGGGATAGAACAGGATTATCCTTAAGGTCCCTTCCAACCCAAACCATTCCAGGATTCTCTGATAAAAGCTCAGAAACATTCCAAGTCCCTCCTGAAGGAGCCCCCAGGGGGATCCTGATGCTCTCACACCACTGCTGTGAATTTATTCCCCTTTTTTCCACTCCTGCTCCTTTTTGTCTGTCCCATCCCTAAACCAAAAAGCTTCCAAACACCCCTTTGGCCCAGAAGTTGGATCTGGATGTGCCCAAAGCTCCACTCACGGATGAAGCAGGAGCAGCAGTGCTCCCATTCCCATTCCCAGCTGGGATCAGTTGGATTCTCCCAGCCCTCAGCTGTGTTTGTGTACAAACAGCCCTGGAATTATTGAGGAATTGTCACCGCTCCGGTTTGTTTGTTTTAATTATTCCCCTCAGAAAGGCAGGTGAGCATTCCCTCAGGATCCAGGAGGGGCAGGATGGGTTCTCCTTTCCCAGAAAGCTCCTTCCTGCCTCAGCAGCCTGCTCGGATGGACTCAAAGCCAGAATTTTGTGAGGATTTTCCTGGCTCCCTTTGGATCTCTGACCAGCCCTGCTGGGCTCAGGGAAATCTGTCCCTGCTGCTTGTGGTTTTCCATGTGGAAATGAGGTTTCCTGGGAGCTGCACCTCTTTCCAGCAGCTCAGGATGTGTCCTGGAGAGCCAAAAGCTCCTTTCCTGCAGGATGGAGCCTATGGATTGGGAAAGGCCTTTTCTCTCCCTGTCTCTTTAACAGCTGCAGGTCAGGGCTGCTCCTGATGTTCCATCTCAGCTCCCTTTGGAGGCTCTCCGAAATGTTTAATTAAATATTCATTTGCTAGGAGCACACATGGACGGGCTGGAGGGAGGAGGGGAGGCAGGAGACACACCTCAGCCTGTGGTTAGTCCTTTTCCTTTGGAAAAAAGTGGGATTTTTGCTTAGGAAAGCCAAATTTCTGCTTTCTCCTCTGCGAATCACTGGGCTGGGCGTTGGTGTGGCCGTGTCTGGTTATAAAATAAAATTATAAAATAACCAACCCAGCCCTCTTCTCCAATTTAACCTGAGCCCAGCCGTGGCATGGAAGGTGAAGCTGTGTTTTCCTCCTCATCCAGTGTTGGTGGTGATGGAAAAGCTGGTGGAGGTTCCGAGCAGGGCAGGGAAACACCAAGCCTGGAATAATCGTGGAGAGAGCAGAAATGAGGCTTCTGGGCCTTTTTGTCTTTTAATTTGGTGGAGTTTGAGGGTTTGAACTTCAGATGTGGACAAGCCAAGGGGCAGAAGGGCAGAATCCCCCTCTGAGAACCCTTCCCACTTATTTTTAGTGGGTTTCCAGTCTTTATCCCTTTGAAGCTCCCAACCAAACCCTGCACAAGCCCCAAGAATTCCGGCTGGCTGACGAGTGTTTGGGGCTGTCATTCCCTGAGCTGCAGATCCTCAGCTGATTCCTAAGGGCACAAAAGGAGCTCCTCGGTGCTCGTGTTCTTCCTGAGCATTGTTTTTGGGATTGTTTCATCCTTCCAGGATGAAAGCTGCCCGGGCAGCTTTGTTTTTCTGGGATGTGCTGCCTGCGCTCCCCGGGGACACATCAGAGGCTGCTGGAAGCTGAGGAATGCACCGCTCCAGAAAACAGGGAAAATGCATCCATCCTATTTCTGCATTACAAGTTTCGAGGGAATAAATCTCTCCAGAGCTCTGCTGGCTCCCACCAGAGCTGGAGAATGATCCCAGTGCCAGGCTGGCACCTCCAGAAATCCTCGGCCAAGCTGTGGGGAGAGGGAAGGTTTGTGCTTCCCAAATAAATCCTCGGAGCTGATGTGAGCTCCTCTTGCTGCTGCAGCTCCTCCTCGGGATCTGAACTGCTCCAATGCCGTTTTTCCATGACTAATTCCAAGGCTAATTAGAAAAGTCTCCTAAAATACGATCCAGCTTTGGCAAACTGAAATAATTCCCAGTTCTGGAGAGGGTACAATGTTTGTTCCGTGTTCAATCCCAATGGCACCCACAGGTCACAGTCCTGGTGGCTTCTCCCCCATCCTGATCCCAGTTTTTCCAGAGCAGACTGTGAGCTCCAACCCCCCCAAAATGGAGCAGCTGCACCCCTGAGAGCTGATGCAGGAGGAGCCTCTGGATAAGTGGAATTCCAGACAGCTCGGGCTGCCTGCCTGATTCCAGCAGGATCCTTGAAAACCCAGTGCCTGGCTGTGCTGCAGATGTTGGAGTGTGTTTGGGAGATCCTCCAGGAAAACAGCCTTGGAAGGAGAGGGAACATGTGTCACTGGAGGAGCTGGGAGATTGGAAAAGCAGATGATCCATGAGAGGAGAGCTGCAGGATGAGGATGTGCTTCCAACCTTGTCATACAACAGACAGGAATTATTTGGGATTCTGACTGGGAGTGATCCCCCCGAGCTCTCAGCTTCTGACAGCTCTTCCCTTACACAAAATATGAGGATTTTTAGTTCTAGGATGACAAAAAATGTCTTTTTGCTGTCCCTTCGGGAGCCTTAAGGAGGGCAGGGCTGGAGCTGATCCCCTCAGGATGCTGCCTGTCCCTGTCCCTGTGGGAAGTGGAGGGACAGGAATTTGGCAAAGCAGTTGGGCTCCTCTGAGCTGGCAGGGAATTCCCTGGGGATGTTGTACATCCAAGGGGATGTGTCCTCTGCCTCAGAGGGATTGGTCACCATTCTCATGGAATCATCCTGGAATGGTTTGGGTTGGAGGGACCTTAAATCCCATCTCATCCCACCCCTGCCATGGGCAGGGACATCTCCCACTATCCCGGGGTGCTCAAACCTGGCCTTGGACATTTCCAGGGATCCAGGGGCAGCCACAGCTTCTCTGGGAATTCCATCCCAGCCAGGAATTCCTTCCCAGTATCCCATCCATCCCTGCCCTCTGGCAGTGGGAAGCCATTCAGAATTCCCTTTTGCTGCTGCCCACACTGGGGGATCAGCCCAGGGCACGTTCAGCTCCTCATCCCCCAGCACCCCCAAATCCTTCCCTGCAGTGCTCCTCATTGTGCAGCCTGGATTTGGGCTTGGGATTGTCCTGATCCAGGTGCATCCCTTCACCTCTTCCTGGCAAAACGGGGCTGCAATGGGTTGGACACCAGCTCTGCTTCTGCCCTGGCCTTTCCGTGCCCTCAGTGCCACCGTCCCCTCAGAAAAGATGGATTTGGGGGTTTTTTTGAGACCTTTGCAGCACAAAACTCGGAGAGTTCTCAGCTCTGCAGGGTGCTGACGTCAGGAGCACAATAAATGCCTTTCTCCCTCCCACCTACAGCATTTTCCTCCGGAGAAAGGCTCCTTGTGCCCTGGAATCTGTTCACATTTGTGGCTGTGGGGGTGTCCGGGAGCAGATTCCTTTGTTACCCGCTCAGAGACACGTCAGAAGGGAATTCTGGGATTCCTGGGGTCAGCAGGGATGCTCGCAAAGTTCCTTTTTCTGGAAAACAGATGCTTTTGCCTTAAAAGCAAAGGACCTGAGATGATAAATTGTAAAAACAGAACATCCTGGAGTGGGATCAGGAAGAGGATGAGCTCTGCCACTTTCTCCTTGGGTGACTCCGGAGTGACTCCGTCAGGAAAGTGCATTAATGTAGCCATGGAAAGGGAGCTAGGGAGCACTTTGGGAAGCAAGACACGAGGATGAGCTGAATGGACACGTGCTGAGGGCTCGCCCTTGGAATGGGTTTTCCATATTCCACAGGAAAAACTTGTCCTTTGCCTGCAGCAAGCAATGCAGTTGTTCCTTGGGAGCTCACCACGAGGTGCTGATGGAACGAACACAGTGACACTTTGAGAGCAGAGATCCCAATTTGTCCATCTCCCCGAGGGCTCTCCACCATTCCAGGAGTGAGGAGGAATCACAGGTTGTGTCTTGTCTAGCACCAGGAAATATTTCCCGGGCTCTTTCCCGGTGCAGCTCCGTGGATCTGGCTGCTCACAGGGACCGTTCCTGTCGCTGTTATAGCGGGGACAGAGAAAAATAACGACACAGAGCCAGGAAGGAATGGAGACAATGGAATTATTTATTTAATAATGGACAGGTTTATATGTGTCAGTTCCCTCAGAGTTTACTTGAATGGCAAAAGGCTGTTGGACCTCTAACCAGCTGCCTGCCAGAGCAATTGGTCAATTCTCACAACACCCATTTCAAAATATTTCCCCGGTCGATATCAGAACAATCCTAAAATAATTTGCAGGTGCAAGATAGCAAAGTTGCTGTACAAAACCCGCAGCGTTGTTTTTAATAGTTTGAATGGGAAAGACAGAGCTCTCACAGAATGCAGCAGAGAGCTGAAAACTTCTCTGCTAAAGCTTTTTAGCATCCATACCTTCCCAGTGCAGGACAACCTGGAAGGACAGCACTGCCCAGACCCAAGGGGTTCCATCCCAGTGGTGATTTCACCCCAGCTGTCATTATCCCAGCAGGAATCTCGCAGGGTGGCTGGGGATGTTTGCTCCTGCAGGGACCAGCAGTGTTGGAGATAATGAGGCTGTCTGGTAGCAGCTCCTCGGGGGTGAGGTCACTGATGTGCATCCCTGGAACTGGAGCTTGGTGGCTTTGGACAGTGCTGGAATCTCCTGTCCTGGGACTCAGGGCATGGAATCATGGAATGGTTCAGGTTGGGAAAGGCCCCTTGGATCACTGAGTCCAACCATCCCCCAGCACTGCCAAGGCCACCGCTGACCATGTCCCAAGTGCCACATCCCCATGGATGTTCCATCCCTCCAGGGATGGGGAACCACCCCTGCCCTGGGCTGTCCCTCCAATGTCTGACCCCCCTTTCCCTGAGGAATGTTCCCAATATCCACCCTGAGCCTCCCCTGGCCNGGCTTTGGACAGTGCTGGAATCTCCTGTCCTGGGACTCAGGGCATGGAATCATGGAATGGTTCAGGTTGGGAAAGGCCCCTTGGATCACTGAGTCCAACCATCCCCCAGCACTGCCAAGGCCACCGCTGACCATGTCCCAAGTGCCACATCCCCATGGATGTTCCATCCCTCCAGGGATGGGGAACCACCCCTGCCCTGGGCTGTCCCTCCAATGTCTGACCCCCCTTTCCCTGAGGAATGTTCCCAATATCCACCCTGAGCCT
This sequence comes from Pachycephala philippinensis, assembly GCA_013397055.1. NCBI lineage: Eukaryota > Metazoa > Chordata > Aves > Passeriformes > Pachycephala > Pachycephala philippinensis. Next base: position 21,625 of record VWZT01013532.1, on the reverse strand, counting down.
CCCCTGGCCCAGCCTGAGGCCGTTCCCTCTCCTCCTGTCCCTGTTCCCTGGGAGCAGAGCCCGACCCCCCCGGCTGCCCCCTCCTGTCAGGGAGTTGTGCAGAGCCACAAGGTCCCCCCTGAGCCTCCTTTGCTCCAGGCTGAGCCCTTTCCCAGCTCCCTCTGGAGTTTTCCAGCCCCTTCCCAGCTCCGTTCCCTTCCCTGGATGTGCTCCAGCCCCTCAATGTCACTCTTGTCACGAGGGGCCCAGAGCTGCCACCTGGGCTCTATAATTTACAGTTATTTTGTGAAATAAGGGCCTTTTTCTCTTCCTTGGGTCATGCTACAGGCTTTGGGTTTTGAGTAAATATAACCTTGGTGTTAAAATTCCTGTTATCTTTAGTTATAAAGATAATTTTGGTTATAAATAGAAGGTCGCTGTATGCATTTGGAGCAGGTGTTTCACTTTAAGAGGTGCCTGTTCAATTTTAGCACCACTTTTTATTCATTAAAAAGCTGAAGTGAGATTTGGGTAGTTGTGATTTTTGGCACCCTGGGCTTGGGGGGAAATGAAAGTCAAGTAAAATGTTGCTTTTCTTGCACACTCAGCCTGAATGGGAACACTCATCCAAACAAACCAGATGGATTATTGCAGTTGGAGTGAATTCCTTACAAATTCTAGAGATATGAGGAGGCCTTGTTCTTTCACCTTTCAGTAACAGCAAGAGCAAAAATTGAGTTTTTCTGAGTTTTGGCATGTTTGAGACTCCCAGGAAGGGGTTTTCCAGCAGGATGAAGGTGTATCAATAATGGGATTTATCAGTAATAAATCAGGGAGTTGGGCCAGGAGCAGCTGATGATGGAATGGCTTCATCCATGGGGAGGGGATGGAGTGGGAAGTGCAGGAGTTGCCGAGCAGGTCGGGTGTTCCTGAGCCTCGGGGCTGGAATGTGGAGAGCAGCAGGTCTGTCACCGTGCTCAGCCAGGCTCCTGTGCCAGCCTTTCCCACTGGGAATTCCCAAAGCGAGAGCTCCTGTGCCAGCCTTTCCCACTGGGAATTCCCAAAGCAGGAGCTCCTGTGCCAGCCTTTCCCACTGGGAATTCCCAAAGCGAGAGCTCCTGTGCCAGCCTTTCCCACTGGGAATTCCCAAAGCAGAGCTCCTGTGCCAGCCTTTCCCACTGGGAATTCCCAAAGTGAGAGCTGGTGTGCCAGCCTTTCCCACTGGGAATTCCCAAAGCGAGAGCTCCTGTGCCAGCCTTTCCCACTGGGAATTCCCAAAGCAGAGCTCCTGTGCCAGCCTTTCCCACTGGGAATTCCCAAAGTGAGAGCTGGTGTGCCAGCCTTTCCCACTGGGAATTCCCAAAGCGAGAGCTCCTGTGCCAGCCTTTCCCACTGGGAATTCCCAAAGCAGAGCTCCTGTGCCAGCCTTTCCCACTGGGAATTCCCAAAGTGAGAGCTGGTGTGCCAGCCTTTCCCACTGGGAATTCCCAAAGCGAGAGCTCCTGTGCCAGCCTTTCCCACTGGGAATTCCCAAAGCAGAGCTCCTGTGCCAGCCTTTCCCACTGGGAATTCCCAAAGTGAGAGCTGGTGTGCCAGCCTTTCCCACTGGGAATTCCCAAAGCGAGAGCTCCTGTGCCAGCCTTTCCCACTGGGAATTCCCAAAGCAGAGCTCCTGTGCCAGCCTTTCCCACTGGGAATTCCCAAAGTGAGAGCTGGTGTGCCAGCCTTTCCCACTGGGAATTCCCAAAGCAAGAGTTCCAGCAGTGTCCTTAGGGATTCCCCTGTCCCCAGCAGCACCTCGGGACACAGAGAGTCCACGTGTGCTCACCTGGCAGGGAGGGAGGGAATGAAAATCCCAGGGATATGGGAGGATCTGTCAGCTCTCAGGGTCTGGAATCACTTCCCTTTATGGCCTCTTCTCATGAAATTTGCTCTATTTTTGTAATTTTGAAGCTTTTTAAAGCTGTGGCCAGGCTGGAGTTTGTGCTCTCTGTGTGAAGTCGGGGTGGGAACCTGCTCGGCCAAAATTCCTTCCTCTCCAGGGCCAGGGATGTGGCCCTGAGCTCCATCCCCTCTCGGAGCCTGGGCCTGCAGTCCTGACTCCTTTTCCCAGAGATTCCCCATCCCGCTGTGTGCACAGGAGAAAGCTGGAAGTGATTTTGCAGATATCTCAAATCTTGGAGCCTCTGGGATGTTTCCCATGAGGTTTTGGTCAGGAGAAGGGATCGATACAGACCTTCATCCCTGTAAAATCACACACAAATAAATATATATGGGAAGGGTTTTTTTTTTTCCATGAGCTGTCATAGTCACGACCATTTCGCTTCCTGATTTTGCTCTGGGAATTAGGAATGCTGCAAAATCCAGGAGAGCAGGATTTGTGCAGCCTAATCCAGGCACAGAGGCCAGCATGGACAGGGATCCAGGCACAGCACAGAGACAAGGCTCTCCAAAAGTGCCTTCTTTTTTCCATCTGGCAGGAATTTTGCTTTCTAAACCCTCAGCAAGTTTGTGTTTGCTGGGTCTGAGCACTCCAGGCCTGGAGGGAGAGGGGAGGCTCTGCTGGGAATCATGGAAATCCTGAATCCAAACAGCATTTCTGGAGATGAAAGGGAGGGGAGGGTTTTGCAGAGGAGAAGAGGAGGACTCCTTGGATAACCTGGAGGGAAGGGCCCTGCTGTGCCAGCTGCTTTGTCCCATAAAACAAAGCTCCAGTGGGAAATTTTTGCTTAAGAGAGGGAAAAAAGGGCAGTTCTGCACAAGCTGGGATGGGCACGGACTGGGATGAGCCCGATTGACATGGAAATGAGGGGAAAAAGCTCTGGGAGAAGTAATCAGAGCAAAGACCTGCCTTGAATCCTTGGATGCTGGTGGTGCAGGGAATCACATGGAGCAGAGGGTGGTGCTGATCCCTTCTCCTTCCCCTCTCCCCCTGGTTTAGGTCGGGGACCATAAATTCAGTGCCCACCGGATCGTGCTGGCAGCCTCCATCCCATATTTCCACGCCATGTTCACCAACGACATGATGGAGTGCAAGCAGGACGAGATCGTCATGCAGGGCATGGACCCCAGGTAACATCCCCAGGGAAAATCCCAGAGAAAATCAGCATGCCTGAGGGGGCCACCTAAAAACAGAGACTGGACAGGAATAAGGGAATAAAGGCATAAAGGAATAAAGAATTTATTTGAAGGGCCTTCAGAGGTACACCCTCGGGAGTCCAGAGGCTACTGCCAAGATGGACCCCAAGATGGACCCCAAGATGGACAACAGGTCACGAATTTTTCACACTTTTATAGCTTTGGTCCATTTGCATATCAGGGTTAATTCTCCAATTACAACCCCAGCTAATGATGTAATTTCCCCAAGTTTACCCCCCTTCTCAAGATGCTGGGTTACACATTTTGGGCCTAGGCCAGGCTGGGTGTCCTTGGAGAGCAGCCTGGAGAGGCTTTGTTCTGTCTGTCTCAGCATGAGAGAGCAGCAGCTCCCAGGCTGCAGGACACTGCAGAGTTACACACTGGGAATGCAGGATTTGAAATATATAAAAGTTAAAACCTAAGGCATCACCACGAGTCCTCTGCAGGCCTTGGTGTGGTGTGTGTGAGGTTCAGAGCCTGCTCTCTGCAGGAGTGATCCCACAAAACCTTCTGCTGCTGGCAGGATGCTATCCCAGCTGGAATTCAGTGGATTTTCTGCCTTTCTCCCTGTTTTTAGTGCTCTGGAGGCTCTGATCAACTTTGCCTACAACGGTCACCTGGCCATAGACCAGCAGAATGTGCAGTCCCTGCTCATGGGGGCGAGCTTCCTTCAGCTGCAGAACATCAAGGACGCTTGTTGTACCTTCCTCAGGGAGAGGTGAATGGGGTGGGGGGATCCTGGGGGGATTCCGGGGGGATTCCAGAGGAATTCCAGCTGCTCCTCAGCAGCAGTGAGGTTCAGTCGCCTGCGTCTGGCTTGGGAGGAGCAGGATGTGTCCTCCTAGCAGGATGAGGAGGAGTGTGCATCCCAAAACTTGGCATCTGTAGAGTCATGGAATCACAAAATGGGTTGGGAGGGACCTTAAAGCCCACCCCAGTCTCCCCCTGTCATGGGCAAGGACACCTCCCACTGTCCCAGGCTGCTCCAAGCCCCATCCAGCCTGGCCTTGGACACTTCCAGGGATCCAGGGGCAGCCACAGCTTTTCTGGGAATTCCATCCCAGCCCCTGCCCACCCTCACAGTCAGGAATTCCTTCCCAATATCCCATTGGCAGTGGGAAGCCATTCCCCCTTGTCCTGCCATTCTCATTCCCTTCAGGAATAACTTATCACTCCTTTATTGGGACACAATAAAAGCCCTTGGCCAGCCACGGGAATGAACACCCAGAGCAAAACTGAGGGAACATTTCCCTCTTTGAGAGCCCATCCTGGCAGGAATTGCCCTTCCTGCTGCTGCGTGTGCTAAAGGGGAGGAACACAGCGCCTCAGCCCAGGAGCTGGACAGGAAACTGTGGCAGAGCCTTAAATTGGTCCCAGGTTTTTCAATTTCCTCGCTGGTCTTTGGCTGTGAGGCTGTTCCATGCTCTGGAAGTGGAAAGCTGGGATACTCCTTGTCCACGTGCCCCATGGATTCTCAGCCTGTGCCAGGGACCCTGATGTGTTCAGTTTTCCCAGCCTGGCTTCTCTGCAGCTGCTTCGGTGGTGTGATGTTAAACACTCCCACCAAGTACAGGGATTGGCTGCCAAAATCCTCCCAAATCCACCAGGAGCAGCCAGGTGTCCTAAGAGAAGTCCTGGGTTTGAGTGCACAGCTGCCAGTTCGGTTAATAACCAAAAATTAGTGGATTCTGGCCACCCTGGAGAGCTGGGACACAGGCACTGAGCTCTGCCTCTGAAGTGGAATGGAGAATTGGGGTATTTTTAGGCAGCTGTGTTGTAACCAAGGCCTGTGTGAGCCCTGGGAGTCACCCTCATGTGACAGTTCCCCACCCAACAGCACAGGGACATGGAGCTGCTGCAGAGATCCAGAGCAGGCCCCGGAGCTGCTCCAGGGCTGGAGCCCCTCTGCTCTGGAGCCAGGCTGGGAGAGCTGGGAATGTTCCCCTGGAGAAGGGAAGGCTCCAGGGAGAGCTCAGAGCCCCTTGCAGGGCCTAAAGGGGCTCCAGGAGAGCTGGAGAGGGACTGGGGACAAGGGATGGAGGGACAGGACACAGGGAATGGCTTCCCACTGCCAGAGGGCAGGGATGGATGGGATACTGGGAAGGAATTCCTGGCTGGGAGGGTGGGGAGGGGCTGGCACAGGGTGCCCAGAGCAGCTGTGGATGCTCCCAGAGCCACCTGGATCTATCCAATGGCTCTTTGGCAGGGACAAGGGGACATTTAAGTTGTGTTTTCCATGCTCTGGCTGTGCCATGGATTCACGTGGAGCTCTCTGTGCAGATCAGCCCATGGGTGAGCTGGAATCTGCCACCCCCGGAGAGGACACGGCTCTCACTGCGCTGCGTGTCCTGCAAGGCTTCTGTGCTTCCCAGAATCCTGGAATGCTTTGGGTGGGAAGGGACCTTAAAGCCCATCCCCATCCCACCCCTGCCATGGGCAGGGACACCTCCCACTCTCCCAGGCTGCTCCAAGCCCCGTCCAACCCGGCCTTGGACACTTCCAGGGGCATCTACAGCTTCTCTTCCATTAAGCTGCCATTCCTGTTGCTCTCCTGTTCCCCTTTCCCAGGCTCCATCCCAAGAACTGCCTGGGTGTGCGGCAGTTTGCCGAGACCATGATGTGCACGGTGCTCTACGACGCCGCCAACAGCTTCATCCACCAGCACTTCGTGGAGGTCTCCATGTCCGAGGAGTTCCTGGCCCTGCCCTTCGAGGACGTCCTGGAGCTCGTTTCCAGGGACGAGCTCAACGTCAAGTCTGAAGAGCAGGTGGGTGCCTGGTGTAGGAAAGTTGGACCTTGAGGGGTTTCCTGTTGGGTGAGAGTGGAATGGGAATGGGAATGGGAATGGGAATGGGAATGGGAATGGGAATGGGAATGGGAATGGGAATGGGAATGGGAATGATCCTGTTGCTGCGCTGAGGGAAGCTGGGATGTCCTGGCACAGGGGGGACTCTCAGAGGTGCTGGACAGAGCTGTGATGGTTCCTTGGGCCTACTCCAGACTGACTTATTCCTAGGAAAAACAGAAAGCAGGGCTTTTTTAGGATCACAGAATCGTGGAGGTTGGAAAAGCCCTCAAGTCCAACTGTTCCTCCAGCACTGCCAAGGCCACCACTGCCCAATGTCCCCAAGTGCCACAACCAGAGGGCTTTTAAATCCCTGCAGGGATGGGGACTCCACCACTGCCCTGGGCTGGACAACACATCCCATGAAGGAATTTTTCCAAATTCCCACCTTAACCTTCTGTGGACAATCTGAGGTTGTTTCCTCTCCTCCTGTCCCTTGTTCCCTGGGAGAAGAGCTGGAATCCCACCTGGCTGCACGCTCCTGTCAGGGAGTTTTTGGGAGCAAGGAGAGTTTAGGGTGTTGAGAACCCATCAGTGTGGGCTGACAGTGAGCAGGGAGAACAGAGCCTGTCCTTGAGCCTGGAAATCTGTCCTGCTCTTCCTGAAGAGGCTCCAGAGGAGGTGGCAGAGGCAGAGCAGACCTCCAGCTTCTCCTTGTAGGGTAAAAATGTGCTTTGCTAATCGGGCTTAGGGCAGGAGGGGAACCTGCCTCACATTCCAGCCACATTCCTGTGTCATACCAGGAATTTCTCACTCTGTTTTTCCCAGAGTAGGTAGGATCCAAAGAGTCCATCCTGGGGACGTTTCCTGTGCCCTGGCACCTGCCAGCCCCGCTCTTCAGAAATCCCAGTGGCACCCTGTTGAGTGGAAAAAATTTGGTTTGGGGTTTTTAATCCCTGTGGTGCTGTTGGAGAAGCATTTTTGCACTGGGAAGTTTGGGAATTGTGTTGGGAGAGACTCCAGGTGCCACTATAAAAGGAAGAGTTGATGATTTTGTTCTGATCGATGGCAGAGGTTGCCATAACTTTACTGGGGAGTCCTGTGAGCCCAAGAATGCGTGTCCCAAATTAAACTGGGACCAGGGCACCGGGATCCTTTTGTAGCTGGAGTCATCCAGTGGTGCTCGGAGAGGTCTGTCCCTTCTGGTGTATGGGATGGAGCCTGGAGGGTCCAGCTCAGCTCCAGGCATCTCCATCGAGGTTATCCAAGAGAACAGATGGATCTCTGGCATCAAACCTGTCTCCTGGTTTCTCATGGAGCAGCACCATTCCCTGTCTTCTTTCCCCATTTGCAGATTTCTGCCACTAAATAAACACAGTTTTGCGTTCTGTGCCACCTCCTCTGCCAAAATCCTCCTTGCAGCTCCCTCAGCTCCCTGCAAACGCTTGTGCTGAGCGTCCCATCCCACGGGAGCAGAGATCCGGATTGCCAGAGGCGGGGAAAGAAACTGCATGGAGCCGGCCTGGGAATGCTGGGGGTGTTCACCTGGAGAGGAGAAGGCTCCAGGGAGAGCTCAGAGCCCCTTGCAGGGCCTAAAGGGGCTCCAGGAGAGCTGGAGAGGGACTGGGGACAAGGGATGGAGGGACAGGACACAGGGAATGGCTTCCCACTGCCAGAGGGCAGGGATGGATGGGATATTCCTTGGTGGGGCAGTGAGGGATGGATTCCCAGAGCAGCTGTGGCTGCCCCTGGATCCCTGGAAGTGTCCACAGCCAGGTTGGAGCAGCCTGAGATAGTGGGAGATGTCCCTGCCCGTGGAAGGGGGTGGCACTGGGTGATCCTTGAGGCTCCTCCCAACCCAAACCATTCCAAGATTTGATGTCGCTTCTTTCCCATCCACTTGTACAACCCCCAAAACTCCAACTGCCCACTCCTGTCTCCCTGCAGGTGTTTGAAGCTGCCTTGGCCTGGATCCGGTACGACCGAGACCAGAGGGAGTCGTTCCTGCCCGAGCTGCTGTCCAAAATCCGGCTGCCGCTGTGCCGGCCGCAGTTCCTCACGGACCGCGTGCAGCAGGATGACCTGGTCCGCTGCTGCCACAAGTGCAGGTGAGGCTGGGACACAGACTCAGCGGGCTGGGAAAGCTAAATCCTTCAGTCCCAGACTCCAGACAGTCAGATCTCCTCTTTAACGATTCCGTGATTGGATTTCAGGGATCTGGTTGACGAAGCCAAGGATTACCACCTGATGCCCGAGCGCCGGCCGCACCTCCCGGCGTTCAAGACGCGGCCGCGGTGCTGCACGTCCATCGCGGGGCTCATCTACGCCGTGGGGGGACTCAACTCAGCAGGTACCTTGCAGTGGAAAGACCACCAGGGGCTGGGTGGGATGCTGGGATGCTGGAATTCCCCCCTGTGGAAGCGTGGAGCAGTTTCTCCTCCTCCGTGCCGCACTTTGACCCTTGCAGTGAAACCCTCTGGGTGGTTGTGCCCGTAGTTTAACGTCTTCCATCTAAAATCCTGCTGAGGTGAGGCTTGTTTAGGACATTTAAGACTTTGAGGATGGCGTCCTTGCCTGGAACCCCAAGCAGGATTTGCAGGGATCTCCACAACGCTGTGGGATCACAGCGCTATGACGTGAGCCTCACCGTGGTGTAAAAAGGGAACAGAAAGTGATTAAGGACCTCCTACGGAGGAGCTGCAGCGACACCACAGATGGGACTTGCAGGTCTCTGCTGCCCCTCGGAGGACAGCGGAGGTGCCACTTCCACAGAGGGAACTTGTCCTGGTTCCTGGTGCAGAGCACGGGAGAGCTTGGAAATGTTCCCCGATCCTTCTGAGTGTGGGAACAATGGGAATTGTTCAGAGCAGGATCTCTGTGGCTGGGAAATGTCTCTGTGGGAGGAGGTAGGCTGGAACGGGATGTGAGACCCCAGGATAGGACAGAGAATCCCAGAATGGTCTGGGTTGGAAAGGACCTTCAGGATCATCCCATTCCCACCCCCTGCTGTGGGCAAGGACACCTCCCACTATCCCAGGGTGCTCCAAGCCCCATCCAAGCTCCCTTGGGCACTTCCAGGGATCCAGGGGCAGCCACAGCTTCTCTGGGCACCCTCCCAGGGAAGAATTTCTTGCCCTGACCCAGGTGCAGCACTTTGCACTTGGCCTTGCTGAACCTCGTGAGGTTCCCACTCCTTGAGCTTGCCCAGGTCCCTTTAGCTGCCACCCCACCCTAACAGATGTAACATTTTCCCCAGATATTTTCCCAGAGAAGAGCAGACAAATTCCCCACGCCAACCCCACCTTTAGGATCGCAGCCAGCACCCCCTCACCCCTCTACCCCGCTCACCATCCCAGGGCTTCATCAGGTCTCCCTCTTTTAATTTGAGTAGCAAATTTCTATGCAGGCGACTCTCTGAACGTGGTGGAGGTGTTTGACCCCATTGCCAACCGCTGGGAGAAGTGCCAGCCCATGGCCACGGCGCGGAGCCGCGTCGGCGTGGCCGTGGTCAACGGGCTGCTCTACGCCATCGGCGGCTACGACGGCCAGCTCAGGCTCAGCACCGTGGAGGTTTACAACCCAGACACCGACTCCTGGTCCAAAGTGGAGAGCATGAACAGCAAGAGGAGGTACGTGCAGCTCGCTGGGAAGAGAGCTCTGGAAAAGCAGGGAAAAACGAGGTTGGAGGAGGAGCAGGGTGGTGGGCGCCCAGCAGGATGTGAGTGTGAGGAAAGGAGGAGTGGGGCAGTGTGGAAGCAGCTGGGATTTCCTTGGTTGGTTTCTGGTGCAGCTGTGGGGGGTCGGGCTCTGCTCCCAGGGACAGGACAAGGGGAAATGGCCTCAAGCTGTGCCAGTGGAGTTCAGGTTGGATGTTGGGAAAATTCCTCCTGGAAGGGGTTGTCCAGCTCTGGCCCAGGCTGCCCAGGGCAGTGATAGAGGGTGTGTCTGCTGTCCCTCACCAGGTACCTCTGAAGCTCCCTCAGCCACTCCTGGTGCTCCAGCCCCTTCCCCAGCTCCATTCCCTTCTCTGGACACGCTCCAGCCTCTCAATGTCTTTTTTTTGTCGTGAGGGGCCCAAATCCCAGCCCAGGATCTGAGGTGCTCCTGCCATGAGCACCTTTCCCCTTTGTGAGCTCAGAGTTGGGGTGGCACTGAGCGGTGAGGAGGTGGATCCAGGGCACAGGCGGTTTGGTGGGATGGCACAGGCAGAGCGGGCAGGGTCACAGTGTTGGGGACAGTGTGGCAGCACCTGCAGCCACCTCACGGGCTCCTGCTGTTCCCTGCAGCGCCATGGGAACGGTGGTGCTGGATGGGCAGATCTACGTGTGTGGTGGATATGATGGAAACTCATCCCTCAACTCCGTGGAGTCCTACTCTCCAGAAACGAACAAGTAAGAGCCCTTCGTGTCCCAGAGCTTTTCCAGGAGTTTCTCCTCTGGTGCTCCGTGCCCTGGCACCGCTGTGCATCTGGGCTGTGAGAATGGTTTGAATAAGGAGTGGGAAAAGGAGAGTTGGTGGAACTCAGAACTAGAAAACCATGGAATAATCTGTGGGAGTCCTGCTGACCTCTCCCCTCTCCCTCCCAGGTGGACAGCAGTGACCCCCATGAGCTCCAACCGCAGCGCTGCCGGAGTCACCGTGTTCGAGGGCCGGATCTACGTGTCCGGAGGGCACGACGGGCTCCAGATCTTCAACAGCGTAAGGGCCTGGGCTGGGCTCATCCACTGCACCTCAGGGTGGGGCTGGAAGGCTCCGTGTCCTTTCCCTGGGCACCCAAACGGCCCCAAGGGGTTGTGACACCAAATTGTGTCACTTCCACCCATGACCCCAAAAACCTGAGGTGGAACAGAAGTGACTCTGCCTGCTTGGGGCCATGGAGATGTTCTGAGGGCTGGAGCCCCTTGGATATGGAGACAGGCTGGGAGAGAAGGGAAGGATCCAGGGCCTAAAGGGGCTCCAGGAGAGCTGGAGAGGGACTTGGGACAAGGGGAGGGACAGGACACAGGGAATGGCTTCCCACTGCCAGAGGGCAGGGACAGATGGGATATTGGGAAGGAATTCCTGGCTGGGAGGGTGGGGAGGGGCTGGGATGGAATTCCCAGAGCAGCTGTGGCTGCCCCTGGATCCCTGGCAGTGTCCAAGGCCAGGCTGGATGGGGCTTGGAGCACTGTGAGACAGTGGGAGGTGTCCCTGCCATGGCAGGGGTGGCACTGGAGGGGCTTTAAGCTCTCTTCCAACCCAACCCCTTCAGGCACAACGCCGTAGCAGCTGAACTTTTAACTGAAGGCAGTTCAGTCCCCTCACCTCCCTCAGCTGCTCCTGGTGCTCCAAACCCTTCCCCAGCTCCACTCCTTTCCCTGGGAAGCCCCTCACTGCCTTGTCACGAGCAACCCAAAACTCCCCTCAGTTTGGAGGTGGCACTGCTGGGGCAGGACAGCGGGGAACCGTCCCGGGGCAATTCCCAAGGCAGCCCCCCTAACTCCCGCCGTGCTCCATCCCAGGTGGAATACTACAACCCGCACACGTCGAGCTGGCACGCGGTGCCACCCATGCTGAACAAGCGGTGCCGGCACGGCGCGGCCGCACTGGGCAGCCGCATGTTCGTGTGCGGCGGCTACGACGGCTCCGGCTTCCTGAGCGCCGCCGAGGTGTACAGCTCCGTGGCCGACCAGTGGTACCTGATCGTGCCCATGAACACCCGCCGCAGCCGCGTGTCCCTCGTGGCCAACTGCGGCCGGCTCTACGCCGTGGGCGGCTACGACGGCCAGTCCAACCTCAGCTCCGTGGAGATGTACGACCCCGAGACCAACCGCTGGACGTTCATGGCGCCCATGGTGTGCCACGAGGGCGGCGTGGGCGTGGGCTGCGTGCCGCTCCTCACCATCTGACCCCGGGGGGGTGGATTTTGGGGGGCGTCTCGTCCGCGGCGAGCGTGCCGGGATTTCCAGGTGCTCGATCCAAACACAAAGGAACTTGACAGAGTAATCCCCACCTAGTACTTTTTGGGCTGAAGGTCCTGAAAGGTCAAATATGGTGAGTTTATGTGCGAGCAAAGACCCCCTCGGCCTCCCCCGGAGCCGTGGCCAAGCGGATGCATCCATCCATCCATCCGTCCATCCATCCATCCATCCATCCATCCATCCGTCCATCCATCCATCCATCCATCCATCCATCCATCCCTCGTCGGTTTTCCTGCGGTTACGCCTTCAGGAAGTGCCGTTGTGGGCTGGGGGAGGGGGACAGGCTTCATTGTGACATAGAAACGGCCACTTGAAGGACTTGGAAAATCCATCTGCACCTTCTGGGAGCAGCAAAACCACCCAAGCCTCCCCAGGGGCGTCGGCAGCGATTTGGGGGGTCCTGGTCGCACAGGGGGGTCTCCAGATGGGACAAACACGGCGCTGTTGCTTCCAGGAGCTTCTTACACAAGACCCCCCTCAGTTCCTCGTGCTTTCTTCAGCTTGATGTGGAAAACTTCTCCACAAGAGCCACAGGATGGAGAAACCAGGAAGTGGAAAAGGTCTGTTAAACCAGGATCGTTTGGGCAAGCTCTGGAGAAGGATGGATGGAAACGACTCTGGGCAACAGCCTGAGGGTTTCAAAATGGGAAATAGATTATCAGGATGTCCTTTAAGTTAAATATCGAGGTTTTTTTCCAAGCCTAAGAGGCAGCTGGAGCAGAAAGACCGGGATATTTTAGGAGAGGCAAGGAAAATACGTCGTGAGTTTGTCGTGCTCTGCTGGGAAAGGTCTTTGCCGTGGGTTTTGTGCCAGGAAACTTTGGAACGCTGGCAGAGCCAAAGAGCTGCCTGGCAGCATCTTCCCTGCCCTTCAGCCCTCCTCCTGCATGATCCGTGATCCGCCATCCCTCCGCAGCCCTCCGTGCCCGGCTCTTCCCGTGCCACCCTGGGCACAGCCATACCTCCTCCGGGCAGGCAGGGCCAGGCAGCAGGAATGCCATCCCAGCTGCCAGGGAATGGGGATCCCCCCTGTGTCCGGCCCCATCCCGGCGTTCCGAGGGGCTGGCAGCTGGGAGGAGCGGGGTGTTCCCCCCAGCCCCGCTGCCCGTGTCCATTCCTGCTGCCCAATCCCTGGGGTTGACTCTGGCTGTACATGTGGATGTCTATATTGGGGTACTGTGTATATTTTAGGGTCTATAATGAGCATATCTGGCTATAAATGTGATCTATCAGTTCATATCCATTTCTTCCACATCTATCCACTGCTGGCTTCCCAGGAATGGGAATCCTTTTGGACTTTTCTGTGCTGCTCAGACTTTAAAAAGGAAAAAAAAAAGAAAAACCAGGAATACTTGGATCAGAATGAAGTTGTTGCTTGTGGCATCTTCTCTTCTCCGGGACCCATCCCGACGGTCTCCATGGGCAGAGGAAGCTCTGATGAGCTGCTCTCCGTCCTGGTGTTCCATTATCCCTTCTCCCTCCCACCATCTCCCACCTGGGGCTCGTGTCTGTAAGAATGGGAATATTGGATCAAATACCTTTGGAAGGGCAGCAGCTCCCTGACACCGGGGCTGTCCATGGCCCCTGGGCTTCCAGAGTGCTGCTCCCAGGCACGGGGATCCCGGGAGACTCACAGATGGGATTCCTGGGATTCCTTCCCCAGGGAGTGCTTTGCTTTTCCATTGTGGATGAAGCAAAGACAAAGGGAAGCTCCTGGCTCCAAAGGTGACAGGAAAAGACTGAATTTTGGGGAAATGAGACCCGCTCACCCAGGGAAGGCAAACTGGGAGAGCGGGATCCACAAACACAGTGCAGTCCTCTCCAAACCGTGTGTTCCTGAATGCAAGGAAAACCTGGGCATGGGGTGTTTGGATGAGTCTGAGCAGGGTGAGAGGGATCTTAAAAACCCAAAATGATGTAAAGAAATTGGGAGAGGGGAGGGGGCTCCTGGTTCTTCTCTCTGTGGGAACCAGGAGGATGCTGTCGCTCCCGGCTCGGTGGGACCAAGAAACTGGGAGCAGGCCCAGGGAAGGGGCCGCGGAGGGGGATCGGCCCTGCCGAGCTCCAGCATCGCCGCATCTCCTGCAGGTCCAGGCGCGCTCCCCCCGCGGCACCGGGCCAAGGAAAACACCGGCAACCTGATCCCTTCCCGCGGCACGGGGGCCGCTGTTTATCCTGGAGCCGGAGCGGGGGGCCCCCGGGGCCGATCCCGAGCCCGGGGCCGATCCCGATCCCGAGCCCGAGCCCATTCCCGGCCGTGCCGCCCGCATGGCGCTGCTGCTCGGGGCCGTGCTGCTGGCGGCGGGCGCTGCCGTGCCCCGGGCGGTGTCCCCGGTGGTGTCCCCGGTGGTGCCCCGGTCCGTGCCCCCGGCGGTGCCCGCGCCCCGGGAG
>VWZT01013526.1:1706-14990 GCA_013397055.1 Pachycephala philippinensis | reverse complement strand
ATAGATTTCTCGGACGAAAATAAGGCGCAAATGCAGCAATATTATACCTGATAACTATTTATTGATAAAGGACGATAAGTGNGAAGATAAGTATTCCTACCGAAGGGGGAGACAAAAGGGAGCAAAGAGGCAAAAAGAGACGGAGAGAGAAACAGAAAACTGGGGCAGATGGTTACCGCTGTACCCTGGGCGCCCTGCTAGCACCAGCTCGGCCGATGGAACGTGTGTGCTGCAAGCTGCGATAAGTCTGCGTGGCTCCCGTGGCAGGCTAGGCGTGATTTCCAAACAGCAGCAGGCTGTGTGTTTCTTCTGTCAGCGAAAAGCAGGTTGCCGTGGCTACGGGCGCACTCGTGGAGCAGTTGCAGGTTGTCAGGGTCGGGGCACGGCGGCTCCGGCTGCTCCGTCGGGGAAACAGTGGAGCACCAGGTTGCCGTGGCGTCGAGCTGCCCCAGGGAAGCGGAGAAGCAGGGCAGACAGACAGATGCAGACAGGGAAGAAGGACCACAGGAAGAAAAAGGGGAGGGGGCCAAGAAGACCCTCCAGGCCAGCCCCCGCTCCCTCCAAGAAACCCAAAGAAAAATGTCCGGGGGTGGTGGCAGAATTANCGGGGGTTGTGGCAAAATTAATTGCTTTCATGTGGTACGGCTCCTCCCATACATAGCCTGATTTCCCAGGCATTTTTTCCCGGGCGTCTGGGGATCTGCCCTTCTGGCAAGGAGGTGGGGAGGGAGAGGAGGGGTCACTTGCAGTCCGATTGTGGAATCTTTCTCTCCCCTGATCGGCTGCCAGGAAAAGTCTCGCCAGGGACAGGGCTCCCAGCATGTGTACAGCCCCTAAAGTAATTTTTCACCTCATGTGTAACACATGTTGAGGTATAAATAAAAATCATATTGGTCCCTCTCAGGAGGGTTGGACTAGATGGCCTTTAAATATCTGTACCAACCCAAATTATTCTGTGATCTATGATCGTCATGAGAGGGAAGATGTGTGCTAATGTCTTTACAGTTCCACGGGTGAGATCATGGGTGTTAACGTCTTTGAAATGGGTCTTACTAACTTCAAGCAGCAAGTTTGTTGCAGAGCCCAGACAGCTTGCCTCTTGAAACAGACAAGTGGGTCTGCACAAGCTTGAGTTTCTGAACTTTGGGGTAAAATGACAGGTTCAAGGCGGGATATGTGGTAGGCGGTTCGGGGAAGCTGTTCCTTCCTAGGACCTCAGCCTATGGGAAAGGAAGAGGGCAACCTGCGGCCGGCAGTTTACAATAAAAGGAGGCTGCGGCCTCCCAAACCTCGAGAGAGAAAACCCTGCGGGTGTGTGCCGGGGTGGACTCTCTCCCTTTATTCGAATAAAGTTTCAAGACTCCTCTGTCTCCTTTATGGACACTGGCTTTTCATGGCGTGATTTTCCATACAGTCATGTAGAAAGATAGACAGCCTTCCCAATTGCAGCGTGACAGGCCTGACTGCATCACACATTCCCTTCAACCCAAATTAGCTGTAATGGATTCTGAGCTTGGCAAAAAATGCAACATCAGCTGGTTTCTGTGGCATTGTGCATGTGCAGTAGAGATGCTTTCAGCCCTTTCTGCACTGATAGAGGAATTTTGATGGCAACGAATGTTCCCACAGTGAGGACAAATGTACCCACTGTACGTTAGTAGTGAGAGGGTGGAAAAGCAGTGTCCCACTCAGTATCACGAGCACTTCTCTGGTTAGTGTTAAATGTCTAACTCAGGCAAAAAGGGCCTGCAAGCAGTCAGGCTCCTTTGTGAAGGATTTAGCAGGTTTAGTTTCCAGGTAGATCCCAGAGCACGAGCCCCCAGGGAGGAGAAGCAGAGTCTGGGGGAATAAGGGAGAGCATTGCTGCACAGCAATCTTGCAACAGCCTGTCTGATGACATTGTTATCTTCTGTGGTGGCTAACTCACAGCAGATTGATTAACCTGCTACATGTTTACTTTTGCTGCTTTTTTACTTTTTCTCTCTGACTAGACACGGACACATTTGGCTCCTCCTCTAAAAATAACTAAGCCCCATAAAACTCTGACCATAGCTTTTCCCATTACTCTTTAAGTTGCAATTTTGTTTTGGTTTGGTTTGGTTTTTCCCTCCACTTACCAGAGTGTTTATAAATGGTTGCATGTGTCCAGAGTGTTTATAAAAGTTTCCATGTGTCCCAAGTGCTTATCAGCAAAAATAACTTCCAGGAGACTTAACCACAGGTGATCCAGGTACATGTGATCCAGGTATATGAACAGAGATCTAGATAAGGATGTCATGGGCTCAGAAGGCATCACTTCTGGAGACACCAATTTGGCACATGCTTTGCAGCTCAGTGGCCAGAGCTGAAACCCTGATGCAGGTAGGACAATGGCAAGTTATTTTTTCCTCCCCATGACCAAACTCCCAGTGCTGGAGAGCTAGAAAAATCCCTCTCTGCACCCATCAGCCATGTTTGGGATTGTGCTTTAGGGCGGGCAGGCCTTGAGTGCCCTATCTTGCAGTGCATGGAAGACAGAGGTGGAGGAAATCTCCCAGTGCTTCCCCTTGATACAGTCCATCCACCACAGCTGTGTGCAGTGGAGAAGAGACAATCTGAAAGGTCTTGCCAGGCCCCAATAATCAACCTGGATGTCCAGAGCCCAAAACAGCGTCAAGTAATGCAATCTCTGTTAAAACAAGAGTATTGCAGGACTCATGCCCACATGAAGCACCGAGTTGTTTACTTAAAGGGATTGATGTGTTGGCATCTCCTGCTGAAGGGCTGCAACCTGCCAGGACCACAGGTCTCCCTGTGACCATCCTGGAAAAGAACTGTTTTCAAATAAGCTTTCACCCAGCCTGGCCCCCTGCAAGACTTCACAGCTCTCTTGTCCAACCATGGGCTGGGCTGCACATTTTAGGCACAATTCTGGCTTCCACTTAGGCTGGATAAGGTTTCAGTGTAAAGAAGAACCCTAAATCACTTATTCTTCTATGTTTTTTCTGCATTCAGTGAATTACCAGAACCAGCAAGCACCTTTGTGTCCTCATCAGGTTTCAGTGGAGGTTGCAAAACCATCAGAAGTGCCACCAGATGCCATAACTGGAAGCAGAGACCAGATAAGTCTAGAAGGGTGATAAGACATGTTTATCTTTTCACAAGAAGTATAAAGAACTCTTTGGGTGGCTTATCTATAGAAGTGTTGAGTGCTAAGTCAAGACTAAATGCCTTTCTAAAAATATTTATTAGATAGATGAATGCTATGATCCCTAGTAAGCATCTGATTTTGGAATATGTAGATGTAGCTAGGGGAAAAGAAATATGAATTAGAAAAGGACTAAATCCCTTTCCTGTGGTATCTATGGTTGTGGACCTTTTGGCAGAAACCACAAAATGATATAGTTTTGGAGTTTTATTTAGCGAGAATTTGAGGATGAGACACACACCTTTGTATACCTTGCTTTCTTGAAGCAGTTTTTCTTTCCCATTCTTGCAGTTTAATGAACTCCAGAGCAAGGACCTGTAATCAGGCTGCCAACATGACATACACCAAAGCCTGTTGCACTGTTGATTGCTCTGAGGGACCAGGATGGATATGGGCATCTCCTCTAGGAGACACTGTCCACAAGAACTACAGAGATCCACAGGCAGTTCTTCCTCCCAAAGCCAGGGAGTGAATGTTACACAAGGGTCTGGCTGCAGCCCAGAAATTGCTGCATGGAAAGGATGTGTTGCCCACATCAGATTTTGCTTCAGGAAATTATAGGAGAGTTTGAGACTGGCTCTGAAATGGCCAATGCAGCCAGGATGTGCAGCAGAAAGCTCAGTGAAATTCAATTCCTACGATATGAGCAACTGAAAACTTTAGGCCTGGTGTCACGATCTGATTATTAAGGTTCTTTAGAAATTCCTCTCCCCAAATTAAGGTGCAAACGAGACCATATGCCAGTGACAATAATATGGGGGGTTTTTGATAGTAAATATGAGAGAGAGAGAGAAAGAAAGAAATAGAAAATAGGTGAGGGGGACAGAAAAAAAGTGACTGAGACAGAATAAGGAAAATATCACCACTCCACGGATCCCAACGATGTTCCATTGATCCTCTCCAGCTGGTCTTCCTGGTGGTGAAGGTCCCCCCAAAAAGCATAGAATCTGATGGGTTAATATACCCTCAAGCCAGGTAGCAATGCCCAGGCATGTCCCCCTGGGGAGGAGGGGGCAGTCTCTTACAGCAGACTCTGGATCTGTTGCATCACATGCAGTCCTGTGGTGCACGGCCTCTGGGGAGCGCTTTGGGGGGTCTTTGATGGATTATGACTCCCTGTCAGCTGCCTCTCATATGAAAGTCCCATGGATGTGGCCTTCCAGGGTTGGGGGTTCCACAGCTGGGCCAGTTTGTGTAACGGAGGATGGGTGTTTATTGCTTGTGACCAGAGGTTATGCTACGTACCCAAAACCTCCTCCTCCCCCCCCGGCTGGGGGGGAGTCTGTGTAAACCTGGCTTCTGTGAGCTGTGCTCTCCCCCCACCCCAAACTCAGCTGGGGATGATTCTCAGTGCAGCTGCTGGTTTTGGCCTTTTGTGGATGCATACCTTCCCCTCCACCTGAGATGACTGAACAATAGGTTTCCCTTTATCTAATCAGCAGTTTGACTTTCAGTTCGAAGTCCCAGTCTTCAGGGAGGCTTCTCTGGTTGTAGCTTCTTTATAATGAGCAAAGCTTTATATCAATGTTTGAGGCATGAACTATTTTCAGTCTCTGACACCTGGGAAGAGCAGTACTGAGCAAACTTCTGGAATGAAATAACTCAGGTTTTTTGCTGCAGGTAGCAGAGGCTTATCACACAATCACACACCCACCACAGCACCTATGGCACCTGTTTTTGAGACCAGACACTGAGAGGACAACAGGCAGTCAGATGAACAAATTCATGGCACACTGCGAGATTACAAGTGCAAATCAGTGTGCCCATTCTTCATACTTATAAACAGGCCCTCTTCTGCTCATTGAAAGGTTACCCCCCTTCCCTTTAGCAATTAGCCGTTTGATGGGTCTGCTCCATGTTTTGTACAGGTAGAGGATGTATCCTGCTTTTGAAAGCCCCTTTCAAACAAGGGCATTTGAAAAAGGGGCTAGAAAAGCAGTTACATAGGAATGGAGCTGCCCAAAGATAGTGTGAGATAATGAAGGATCCCTTCATTTTTCCACCCCTACACTTGAGGTTTTGGGCATTTAATTACTTTTGGCTGGTGGTGTCTGTGGCCCTCTCCACTTATCTCCAAGACCTGGAGGTGTCCACAGTGGTTAGTCACCCCCTAGAAGAGCTCTTCTGCATTCAACAGACACAAAAGCACAGCCAAGCCCTTAAACAAAAATCTCAGCCTCACTAGGCAGCAACGCAAAGACCAAAGAAAAAGCTGAGGGAGCTCTTGAAGGCTTTTCAAGTATTATCTGAATTACTTGATTTGGCATCATGTGAGGATGCAGATGCCAGCTCTCCCAAAGGACAAACATCTGCCTGATACACCGATGTGATCTGCAATTGGAAAAAGTTTTAATATTGAGTGACCTGTAAAATTGCACATTGAAGCAGCATAACAACATCTAAGCCAACATTAAAACCAGAAAATGCTCCGGCCATGGCACAGCCTTGTTTTCTCAGTAAAGCAAATGAATGCACCTACCTCTTCCACTCTAAAGTTCTCCAAAATCTTGGGGAGACTTTTCAGGTGAGATTGGTACTTGAAGCAGACAGTCCTTTGGATGGTTCTTACCTTGACAGCTCAGAGCTTCAGTAACAGGCAGTCACAATGATGGCTTGAGTGGTGCTGCCAGCAGCAGGGCCAGGTGCCCAAGCCATCTCCAGAGGGACAGGGATGTGTTTGTATGGTCATTGATCCCAGAAAGCACTGGGCAGACTGAAAACAGAGGAAGCTGGTTCATCTTTCCTTGGGTCACTGCACAGGGAGATGAATGGTGGATTCCTCTGACATTAAAGAGAAAGGAGGGGAAGCTGGGGAGATGAGCCTTGCAAGTCTCTGCTTTGTAATGCGGATGGGATGAGGAGAGGTTCCCTGTTACTTGGACTCTTCCAGAGCAGTTCCTCCATGAGCAGGACCCATAGGGACAGTTGCCTGCAGCTGGGGCTCTGAGGCACTGACACAATGCAAGAGGCAGGTCCAGAGTCCCCACAAGCAGATAAGAGAGGTGCGAAGAGCTGATGGGATACAGAGGCACCAAGAGAGACCTACATGGGCAAATTGGGAATATGTCCAAATTGAGAATATTTCCTAAGTCATACCCCAAGATGCAAACAAACCACTCAGGAGACAGTAATGAGCCACCTTCATGAACATGAGGAGAGCTCAGGCCCTCCATGAGGGACATCAGTTGAGATCTCTCAATCTCTGCCTCATCACTAGTTTATTTCAAAAATACTCCCAGCCGACAGATTTTCCTAGCCCAACTTGCCCAGCCATAGGGCGAGTTGTGAAAGACAAAAAGCCACCACAGGCAGCAGAAACATGATTACTTTTCAGGTTCACAGACCTGGGACATACATCACACACTGATATAACCACTCAGTGAGGAGGATTTAGCTGGATGACTACCCCATGTGAGTAATTAACACATTACAGCCCTGACCCCATGACTGCCTTAGAAACTTACTCCACTGCAGTTAGTTCTTTACCAGATCCAGTCATTAATGCTGTTATTTGTCTTTCCTGTAGCATATGAACTGAACTGACTGACCTTTCATGGGATACAGGGATTTTAGTATGAAAGTCTGCTTAATATTAGCACATTTTTCAAGCCCTCCACATGCCTTGACAAGATTATTTTTAACAGATGACACACGGCTATTTGAAAATAAGATAAATGGTTTTTTGACTGCACAAACCAGAGAGGAAATATCTCATCTGGGGTGATGGAGGGGAACAAAAGTAAAGAAAAGGCTGCTTGGGAAAGGCAAACTGGGAACTTAGCTGACACCTTAATTTAGACATTTCTGTCACCCATGTCCTAATCCTAGCATCAGAGGAGCTGTGTGGAAATCTGGGGTTTGGCTAATGAGCCAGCTCATAGAATCATAAAATCATAGAATGGTTGGGGTTGGAAAGGACCTTAAAAAACATCTTATTCCAAACCCATGCCACGGGCAGGGACACCTTCCACTAGACTGGGTTGCTCAGAACTCCATCCAGACTGCCCTTGAACACTTCCAGGGGTGGGGCAGCCACAGCTTCTCTGGGCAACCTGTGCCAGGGCTCACCACCCTCATAGGAAAAATTTCTTCCCAATATCCAATTTAAACTTATCCTCCTTGATCTTAATGCCATTCCCCCTAGTCTTATCATTACATGACCTTGTGAAAAGTCCCTCTCCAGCCTTCTTGTAAACCTCCTTTAGGCATTGGCAGGGGCTCTAAGGTCTCCCTGGAACCTTCTCTTCTCCAGACTGAAAAGTTCCAATTCTCCCAGCCTGTCTTCATAGGAGAGATACTCCAGTTCTATGATCATTTAGTGATTCTTCTCTGGACTTGTTCAAACTGGTTCACATCTTTTTTACGTTGGAGACCCCAAGCTGCACACAGTGTTCCAGGTGGGGTGTCCAAAGAGCAGAGTCAAGGGGCAGATACACCTCCCTTGACCCACTGGTCACTTCTTTTGATGTAGCTGAGGATGTGGTTCGATTTCTGGGCTGTGAGTGTGCTTTGCTGAGTCATATTGAGTTTTTCATACACAAACACCCCCAAGTCTTTTTCCACAAGGCTATTGTTGATTCATTCTCTGCCCAGCCTACACTTGTGCTTGGGATTGCCCCAGCCTATGTGCAGGACCTTGCACTTGACCTTTTTGAGGATCATGAGGTTTGCACAGGCCCACCTCTCCAGCTTGTCAAAACCCCTCTGGATGGCATCCCTTCCTTCCAACATGCCAGCCACACCATGCAGCATGATGCTGTTGGAATCTGTTGTTAGATCTTTCCTTGCAATTAGCTAGGGAATTCATGGCACCTGGCCTGAGAAACTAGCTCTAGGTAAAGATGTTACCAAATTTGTGGAGAAAAAGCAAGACAGTTTAAGTGAAAATTGCAAATCAAAGCACTAAAAATAAAGGTGCACTTGTGCAGAAGTCATTCTGATGAAACACCTCACCACCACTGAAACATCTGTGGAGCACCAGGCAGAAACCTCCAAGTGAGAGCAATATCTTGGCACTATTTGTGTCAGACCTGAGTCAGACACTGATATATCATGCTTCTTGGCTCTCAGGCTTTGCATCACATTACATGGACCTGAGCTCCCTGCAGCCATGACCCAGGCAAACTGACTCAGAAAAGAAAGAAAGGGCTTATGCCTAAATAAGAATTAGCAGTATCATGAATATACAATGCTTTCTGCAGAGTTTGCAATTTGCCTACATAGCAGCAGCAGCTGGCTGGGTACATAGCAGTTGTGAACTGCAGACACCAGCCGAGAACCTGACCCTGTGAATTAAAAAAAAAAAAAAAAAAAAGGCATTGGCAAAGCCACTTAAGGTTCACAAGCCAAGATTTTGTGAAAATTTCACACCACAAAGTCATCCCAAGGCATAGGAAATGTCAAGCTGAACTGCTGAAGTGTGGCTAAGTCACTTGCAACTTAAAAGAGGTTTGTAATGGAAAGGCAGAACAAACTGCATGCTGTGTGTTATGCTCCATTGCCAAAGAACAGCCTGAGAGATCTCCAAGTTTGGACTCAAGTGCTTCAGGGCTTTGGGGAGCTGTAATATAAAAAAGGACAGCAGTCTGGCTCCTCATCTTGTAGCACTGTCTGTGTGATAGATGGAGCAGTGCTAAGAGGGAAAAGATGATGGATTTTCCCAGTCTACCCAGTAAATCTGCTCTTGCACTTACCAGCATATTTTCAGAGATGTGTAAATTCCTCGAGGCCCCAAAGCTGGACTAGCACTTCTGTGAGGGAAGGCTATTCCTAGTTTCCTTGCATTGCCCCTTTCTTGGCCCACCATCCTTTTAGATGAGATTAAAAACTACTAAGCTCTGTGAAGCTACCAAGGTGGTCGGGCACTTGCAAGACCTACAAGATGAGCCTGAGGGAGTTGTGCTTCTTTAAAGGGAAGATTTAAAAGCAGCTTCCAGCTTCTTAAGGAATAGCTAGATGGATGGGTAAAGCCCAAAAATTTTCTGTAGTGGCAAATAAAACAGGCAATAGATTATGCTGATTCTATTTTGTATGGATGAGAGACCTCCAGAGGTCCCTTTCTACCAGCACATCTTGGACTGTGAATAATATCAGACTGATTTTGTTTAGTTTTGAAAGTTAAGTGACATTTTATCATAGAAACATAGAATATTTTAGGTTGGAAAAGCCCTCTAAGGTCCTTGGATCCAACCATTCTCCCAGCACTGCCAAGGCCACCATGAACCTATATCCCCAAGTGCCACATCTACACTGCTTTTAAATCCTCCCAGGGATAGGGAGGATCCAGGACCACCCTGGGCAGACTGTTCCAGGGCTGCATAGCCCTTTCAGTGAAGAAATATTTCCTAATATTCAATTCAAATCTCTTCTGGCACAACTTGAGGCCATTTCCTCTTTTCAAAACATTTGTTACCTAGGAGAACAGACCAACACCCACATGGCTGCACTCTCTTGTCTGGGAGTTGTAGAAAGTGAGAAGGTTCCCCCTGAGCCTCCTTTTCTCCAGGCTGAGATGCCCCAGCTGCTCCTCATCAGACTTGTGCTTCAGACCCTTCCCCAGCTCCGTTCCCTTCTCTGGACACCCTCCAGCACCTCAGTGTCTTTCTTGTTGTGAGGGACCCAAAAGTGAAGACAAGATTCAAAGTGTGGCCTCATCAGTGCCTGAGAACGACTCTGTCAAATTGGAAATGGTTTCTTAGCAGCCCTTATTTCTCTATATTTTTCTGCTATTTATTTCTTCAGTCAATTCAGTTGAAGAACTTTTACTGTTAATTGCCAGGATTCAGTCCTAGAGATATAAATTAACACTGATGAATAACAAAGTCAGCACAATCATGTGAGCATGCATCTAGCCAAGAGAGAGGGCAGGCACTTCTGTGTCCTTGAGAACCAAAGACAAGGAGGTCATGGTCTGGCAGGGTATTTTTAGGTGGAGGAGGTCTGGGACCTAGATAGCAACCTAAAGGCATTCAGATTCAGGAGGACCCAAGTGATTAAAGTCCTCCTAGCCCTATGGGCTACATTCCATGGTAGAGAGAAGGTGAGACGGTCTGAGATGTCCCCTGTCCCAGCCCCAGATGGAAGTACAGCAAGCCAGTGACCCATCTACCACAAGTCAAGGAGCAGCCAAAAATTCCTCTAGTTGGGCACTACCAATCTGGGACTAACACAGAATGATAAACAGAAGTTTCACAAGCAGGACGTGCTGAAGGAATGGACTGTGAAGCCCTGAGATGCCACATTACAGAGCCACAGTGGTACTTTGTGCCGTTTTCCCTCCTAACTGACTCCTGCACAACACTCCAGGTGAAACTCACTACAGCTTGAGAAAAGTGCTTTGCAAATGTCTGGCATGGGACCTCCTGCTGCAAGAGGAGATACAAGAGCTGAATTTCTTTTTGTTATTATCCCTGCAAATCAGCTACAATAAATTATTCCAGCGGCATGATTCGGTTTTCATGTAGCTTCCCTGCAGCTGTTCGGCTTCGCTGATGCGTCCAAACCCTCCTGTGTTGTTTTGTCAGATTTCCACCCAGATGGCAAACCTTTTCTCTTAAGAAACCTGTGAAAACAAAAAATGAGGTCGCCTTTTATTCTCTACTCCTGTTGTGCTTCTTAAAGTGCAAAAAGGCCATGCCCGGGGCAAAGGCTTGTTGCAAAATCTCTGCTGCACAGGAGGCAAAAAAAGAAAAAAAAGAGATAGAAATCACAGAGTGAATAAAATAGAAGTGGAATAATATTCCAAAATTTCCTGAAAATATTATCAAACTCTTTCCAGTTCTAGCCTGGCATTTATACTTTTGCAAAAGTGACAGGCAAGGCGATTTTGGAGAATATACTGAGGCACAGCAGAATTACTGTAAATAATTGTCCAGTGCACCCCAGCATGCAGAACCAAGTTAAACAACCCACCTTTCCCTTTTCTTCCTTTCAGCTGTTTCTTATATTCCATTTCATCTCTGCCAGTCATGCCAAAATGATGAATCTGAAGCAACAGGCTCAAAAATTCTGAGGCTGGCTTAGAAATCACATGGATTAATGTACTGTGGATTCTTTTTCATCGACTCCTTGGTTTTGGTACACTTAGGCACACTCAGGACATATATTCTAGCTTTTTCAACATCCATGAGAGCAAAAATACACTTATTTTTCCCCCCAAGAAGGGGAGAAAGCCCACATACTCTGCTCCTGGAACTGGGGCTTTAAGAAAAAACATAGACATTAGGACTTGCACAATGAAGTCACAAGAGTTGGCAGCTGTCTGGATTTCATTTTTCAGGAGTCGTTCTGCTCTTACAGTATCTAATGTGGTTTCATTGGAAAGGAAAAAGGGGAAGAGAAACTAAATGTGCTTATGAAACCATAAGCATGCTATTGCCATGCTCCTGGACAGACTGTTCTGTTGGTAGCTCCTTCTTCTACCTTGGTTTGGGCTCTGGAACAATGTTTGCAAGATGGTAGATCAGTTGCAATAAGTTATGTCCCTACGTTGGTGTGATGGGTAAAACTGTATTGGAGCACCCAAGCTGCTGTTATTCCTTCAGATTTCTTAGAACCATTTAGATTGGAAAAGCCCTCTAAGATCATCAAGCCAAACTGTTTCCCCAGCACTTCCAAGCCTACCATTAACCCATGTCCCCAAGTGCCACATCCACAGGTCTATTAAATCCCTCTAGGGATGGGGACTCCACCACTGCCCTGGGCAGCCTGATAAAATGCTCAGTAGTTTTGATATTTTGCACCTTTCTGTGGCAGGATATTGTCCTTGGTTTGTAAGAAGAATGGATAGCACTGGGCTCTGGGCTGAATTGCATCATCTGGATTTAATAAAACAATACTCCAAAAAAGCACAAGTCATGTTCCCATGATACTGCATGGTGAAAGAGATGATGAGATGATGAGATGGCTCTGCAATACCAAAGGCCCAGAGCCACTCAATATTAACTCACCTTCACTTCCATAAGTGCATTCAACTTCAGTGGAAAACAAAAGCTGAAATATCTTCCTGGAGGTGGGCCAAAATGACTGTTTTATCATGATCCCCTCTTGCTTGCTTGTGTCTGTAGAACTATAGGATTGCTGAGGGGTGGAGGGGGAGATGATGCATTTTCTTGTTACTGATGAAAAAAGACATTATTTTTACTGGGCATAGAGAAAAAGAGAGCTCTTTTCTACCTGTGGTAACAATAAAAAGTTCTCTGGCTTTTTCACCTTGATACTACAGCATCAAGCAAGCATCAATGGGTCTCCATGGGTTTATAACCCAATAGCATTTGGCATCATGCAGGTTCCGTGGATCTCTTCCAGGTTTTTGCTACTGCAAAGAGTCAGATCCCCAACAGCTTCAAGGATGATGATCAAGGAAACAGTTTCCTAAAAGAGAATATATTTTTTCCCCACCTGGTCCGTGTTCATGGCTGATCATATATGCCTCTTACCAGCGGGTACGTAAGTAGCTGATCAATGTACATTCTCATTACTTGGACTAATGTTTCTTTATGCCATGAGGGTCCCTAATATGTTGCATGTGGTTTCCATCTGGGGCTTTTTGGGACCTTTTCCAGGAAGTTTCAGGTCATTATCTCAAAACTTTCTCAGCTGAAAATGATTGAGATAATAGCCCACACTATCTTGGGGAGGGGGGTGATAAAGAGGTAGGGGAGGAGGGCGCAGGGGGAGAGCTAAAAAAAGAGAAAGAGAGAAAGAGAGAGGAAGGAAGGAAGGAAAGAAAGGAAAGAGAAGAAAGAAAGGAAGATTGGTTTCTATAATGCATTGAAGACAAGAGAATGAAAATTGCATGAAGGATAGATGGAAGGAATGTGGCCTTTGGCCCTCCAGCAAAGGTGTCATAAAATGTACTGTATTGAAGCAATATGTCAAAACGCAAGATCTTAAGCAAGGAAAGCAGACGGCACAAAACTGAAACCACTGTGACCACTGCAAAGTGGTGGGCCTGATCCCCAGCCCCATGCCAACTTTCACTCACAGAGCTGAACACTAATTAGTTAAGAGGTTTTATTGGAACAATGGCCGGCTTTTTAGGATGAAAGAGAAACAGAAAGTTCTGTGTGTTAAGAAACGCCTTTAAAAGCTTCCAG